>VMDO01008596.1:0-82856 GCA_007922755.1 Pedetes capensis
AAAAAAAAAAAAAAAAAGAAGAAGAAGGAGTAAGTTTTGGTTTGCCTGCAGCCATAGCCCTGTGGCATCCGATCCCATCAGATCTTGGAAGCTAAGCAGGGGCGGGCCTGGTTAGTACTTGGATGGGAGACCGCCTGGGAACATCAGGTGATGTAGGCTTGGGAGAAGGACCCGACAACCCACTCCCAAAAATCAATCTGCCATTGAAAACCCTATGAACAGCAGAGGAGCACCGACAGTAGTGTTTCCCTTGTTGTATGTAGGGTCGCTATGAGTCGGATCCCAACTCGACAGCACCTAACAACAACAACAATTTTGGTTACTAGTCATTTCAACTTATCACTGTTTATTAAGTACTAGGAATCTCGCAGTCACCAACATTTTTTTTCCCCTTTTGGAGTACTTTGGGGTTGAACCCAAGGCCTTGTACATATTTTGCAAGGGCTCTATCACTAGACTGCATTCCCAGCCCATTTTTTATTTTTTATTTTGAGTCAGGGTTTTGCTAAGTCACACAGGCTGCCTTGAACTCACAGGTGGCCTTGAACTCACAGTTCTCCTGCCTCCACCTCCCAGGTCACAGGGATTATAGGCATGTACCACCAGGCTTGGCTTGCTATTATTATTAATTTTTTTTTAAGTTTTCAAAATGCCTATCTAAATCAAAGAAGTTTTAAAAACAATAGTACCTTTGAAAAGGTCTCGGTGGATATGTACTGTAGACTCCATCTGCACAATTAAAGGATAAAAAAAATTACTATGCACCATTGTTCAGAATGCCTTGATGCGTTCTGGTCATCATGGAGGCAGTGCTATGATCAAGAACCGGGACCACGATGCTGAGAGTGAATTCCACTCTGACACTTATTTGCTGGGTGACATAGGCAATTGCCTCATCACTGTAAGCCTCAAGTTTCTTGGCCATCAAATAGGGATAGTACTAGAATCTATCTTGAGGGGTTGTTATGAGGACTAAATGTTAAATATTTGTCAGAATACTAAGTGTGTTATAAGTATTCATCAACGTGTTAGCTGTCACTAGGGTCATGTCTGATACTAGTATGTGGAACATTCCAACATTTCTCCTAAAAGTAGACTGTTAGCTCCATGAGGGCAAGGACCATTGCCGATCTTTTCACCAGCTCTGTTGCTGGTACTCTCATTAACACCAAACACAGTAGCTACTTCTAAGAATAATACATTATGAATTAAAAAGTGTTTTCTACTTACCACGGGCCTGCAGCCTTAGCCCTCTGGCATCCGATCCTGTCAGATCTGGGAAGCTAAGCAGGGTTGGGCCTGGTTAATACTTGGATGGGAGACCGCCTGGGAACACTAGGTGCTGTAGGCTTGGGAGACGGACCCAGCAACCCACTCCCAAAAATCAATCTGCCATTGAAAACCCTATGAACAGCAGAGAAGCACTGACAATAGTGTTTCCCCTGTTGTATGGAGGGTCACTATGAGTCGGATACGGACTGGACGGCACCTAACAACAACAACTTACCATAGGCTACAGGACAGGAGTTTAAATTCTAGAGTGAGTCACCTTGATGGTCTTTTCATTTTTCCCAGCACATAAAGTCCAGAAACACATGAGTGTCAGAGAGCTAAAGGACAGTGGTCAAAATAGACTCTTATAATTATGAATATATCCAGGATGGGATAGAAGTGAAGCCTACAGGGTCCAGATCTCCAACCTGAATTGACAGGATTGAAAAAAAAAAAAAAAAAAAAATCAGGTGCCTGACCTCAAACTCTCATTGTCAGAGACAGATGAGCCTGATGGCCATTCTGCTTCTACTAACCACTGGGCACTGAGAACTGGGCCTAACACAGATGTTCTCCTGCAAGCAGAACAAGGAAATCTGAGGCTTCCCAACATCATGGAGGTGTAAATTTCTCCAAGACAGAAAAGTAGCCTAGTCATGGACTGATGGGCTGCTGGTTCCAGGTGGGTGTGTATATGAGGGGAATTCTTCTCAAATTCCCCAGGGTGTTCAGCTTAAAGAGAAGAGAGTTGAAGAATGAAAGGTAGAAAAAGAAACAGGCAGAGAGTGTTATTCAGTTTGGGATGCCCCTCACGTAAGGCTTAAATAAAGACCATACAGTCCTGGCAAAGCGACAAAGAACTAAAATGTTCATTCTAATTATTAAGCCAAATTTACCTTCCTATTGAACTTCAAATAATCAGTGAGATCCAAGCCTCAGCATGTTGGGAAGTTGAGTATGGATGAGAAGATGGGATACGGGGGAGGGCAAATTATGTAAATTAAACATTAAAAATTGTTATACTAAATGGTTCCTAATATAACAAGTTTAAATTATGTTATTAAAAAGCTTAATTCAATTCCATTTAGCATTAGTAACTGAGGCAATAATGTATATAAGACACTAGGCCTGGCCTCTGTGGAAATGGAGCAATGGCAAGATGAAGCTAAGACCGCTACCCTCCAGAGTGTGCAAATCTAATAGAAGAAACAAATACCTCCAAAATATTATGAACCAAAACAGGAGATAAATGCTGTGACAGAAGTACCAACAAGCAAGGATGGAAAAGATTGTGACTTGGTTGATTTGAAAAGTTTTATGGCCTGAGGGGAATGGAAGAAGGTCCTGAAAGCAAGCAGGTCTTTGGTAAATCCGGATGAGATGTTCAATGGAAGAAAGGAGTTCAGAGAATTCAAAGTCTGAGAAGAGTTTTGGGACCAGCCAGGAGCTGAGAATGACTACAGAGCCATTTAGATGGCTAATGTTTTTTAAAAATAGATACATAAATAAAATAATAGTTTTTAAAGGTTGGGAGGAGACCCAAATTCCAGCCTGGGTAATTTGGGTTTTGTTCTCTTATGTATTTTACTGAGTATAGCCCCTGACTCTTCTCATGAGGACACCACTAAGCTGCTGAGAGGTCAAGTCACTTGCCCAAGGTGACCGAAAGGACCGAATGAAACTTTAGAACTAGAACCAAGTTCCATGTTTCTTCCACAGAGTCACTCTGATAGAGATGAGCAGTGGCCTTCAATTATTAATGCTAAGTGGAAGAACTTACAGGAGACTGTTTTCATATACCTGGATTTGTTGCAAAGTTTCAATAATTCCCCTTTTCTGTTCTGGATGTTGTTTTTCAACACAATTTGACATAGATGTGGTTTCTAAAATATCTTGCACAGTTGTTGATTTACTTCTCAATTTAGGAGAAAAGCTGGGTTGTTTGGCTACTGTAAGTGGCTTATTAATTATGTTATTTTTAGGGATTTTCTCTTTTGGAGCAACCTTAGAGAAATCTGGAAACTGGTAATGCATTTGGCCTTGGCCATATTTGAACTTAGTGCTTGAATTTGCTTTTTCAGTCAGCAGAATTTGGTGTACCTGTCCTAGGCAACGTCTTTGCTTATCACTTGGACCCTTGATTTTAGTTAGAAAATTTGAGTCCTCTTGATGGCTGCTATCGCTAGAAGCCATGGGCTCTTCTAAACCAGAGGTATTTTCTTCTGTTGTGCTTGAAAAACAACTGAGCGTATTGCTGTTTTCACCATCCCATTTGGGGTTGAGTTGTTCAATGAATTCTGAGGTTTGTTCTTTTCGCCAAGAATTCCCAGCATAATGTGAAATGATATTTTTAATGATAGCTGCTTTGTCAACACTGTCAGCATTAGAGGTCTCTGGGAAAGTTTCACAATCAATGCCTTGACCTCTTAAGAATGGCTCTTTGGAAAAATGATGGAGTAAAATATCAGAAATGTTTGACTTTGAAGTGTCTCCATTATTAGCTGGAATATGAAAAGTTGTGGTGTCTTGTTCCTCTTTATCACATTCTTTGTTGACAGTATTTTCTGTAATCTTCTCCAAAGCCATGGCCATGGCTGCATTTCGGCAAGTCTCATTACGTACAGCCTTTTCTTGAGGGTCATCTTCTGTTCGAGTAACTTGATCTGCAACATGAAGGATATTATTCTTTGAGGTAAAATCGTAATTGTTGCATGTCTTCATTTGGGAGAGATCACCATCATAAGGCAAATCTTCCTGTTGCTTGTAAGTTGTGTCTTCTGATAAATCAGTTTCATCCATGATTGTGCAGCCTGATGTCTGTTGTCCTCTGCTACCTGGTCTTGGTATTCTTAATTGTCACAATAGATCTTCTGGTTTTCATTGATTATCTTCATTTTGTGTCTTATTCTGTGAGAAATGAGAATAATTTCATTGTTAAATATATTAGTTGTTGTTGCTGTTAGGTGCCGTCAAGTCTATATCCGTCTCATAGCAACCCTATGTACAGCAGGCAAAATACTATTGTCAGTACTTCTCTGCTATTCATAGAATTTTTAGTGGCTGATTTTGTTGTTGTTGTTGTTGTTTTGTTTTTGTTTTTTTGTGGGGGGGAGTGGGTTGCCAGGTCCTTCTCCTAAGCCTACAGTACCTGGTGTTCCCAGGCAGTCTCCCATCCAGGTACTAACCAGGCCCAACCCTGCTTAGCTTCTGAGATTTGACAGGATCAGACAACACAGTGGTACGACTGCAGGCAAATATATTAGAGTGATGTGTAAAACTATGTTCATTTATGTGCCTATGTTGGAACGAAAATGGTTGTTTTTTCACTTAGAGAAATTCAGTTCTAAACATGAAAGCAGCCAGGCACCATGGTGGATGCCTGTAATCCCAGTGACTCAGGAGGCTGAGGCAGGAGGATGGTGAGTTCCAGGCCAGAGGCAGCCTGCACAATTTGGTGACATTCTGTCTCAAAAAATAAAAAAGGGACTGGGGCTGCAACTCAATGTTAGAGCACTTGCCTAACATGTGTGAGGCCCTGGGTTCAACTCCCTAGTACTGCAAACAAGCAAACAAAAAACAAGAGGAATGAAAGTTGAGCCAAGAGCTAATTTATCCTAAGTCCTATGGAATAAAAAAAACAAGGAAGGAGGCCTTAAAATTTTCATTCATTAAATTTTGAGGGAGACCTTGGTCTATACTTAATGACCAAATCTTTATCATTCTTCATTAGGAAATACTATTTGGAATTTGTTATCTCAAAATGGGAGCTTGGAATACAAATAAAGGATCATTTCAAGTACCCCAGCCATGGTTTGTGTACACATCACTGATGGTCATCTGAGTCATATGATGCTGAAAGCCAGCTCAGGTCAAACACGAGCACCCACTTTCTCTGTCTGTTGCTTCAGATGTTTTTTTTAATTTCTAATTGGCACATAATAATTGTATATGCCTACAGCCAGACCACCGTGGCATCTGATCCCACCACATCTCAGAAGCTAAGCAGGGTCAGGCCTGGTTAGTACTTGGATGGGAGAGTACTTGGGAACACCAGGTACTGTAGGCATGGGAGAAGGACCCAGCAACCCACTCCCTAAAAACAATCAGCCATTGGAAACCCTAGGAACAGCAGAGAAGCATTAACAATACTGTTTTGCCTATTGTATGTAGGGTTGCTATGAGTAGGACACCAACTGGATGGCACCTAACAACAACAACAATTGTATATATTTGTAGAGTATAATGAGATGTTTTGATATACATATGTAAAGTAGGTTATAAAATTAGCATGTTTATCACCTCAAATATTTATCATTTTTGTGGTGAAACCTTCAAAATCCTGTCTTCTAGCTATTTGAAGTATATGCACACCACTGTTAACTATAGTCACTGGACTGGGCAATACAGCACCCAAACATATTCTCCCTACACTAACTTTGTACCTGTTGACCAACCCTTCCTCCCCCTACACTTCTCTGCCTTTGGGAACCATTATTCTGTTCTCAAGTTCCAGGGGATCAGCTTTTTTAGATTCCACATATAGGTGAGATCATTGTTGTTCTGTGCCTGGGTCATTCCACCTCACATGTCCTCCTGTTCCACCCATGTCGCCCCCACATTATGGTGCTTCTAAACATTCTGGGCGCTCTCCCCTGACTTTCCTTTGTATGTCTGAGAAGGGCAGAGAAAGATTGACAGAAATGTGACCAAAGGAAGACAAACAGGTCTTTTGAATACCCAGAAGTGAGCCTGCAGCCAAACATCCTTCTTCTATTAGGCTCCAGGGAGGAGCCCAGCCCTTGAGGCCTCCTTCCCTGCACAATCCTGGCCGGCTGCCTCTGACCAGGAGGCAGTGTGGTGGCAGCAGAGAATCTTGGCAACACTCCTGAAAATGGTCAGAGCATAGCCAGCTACTATTTGGTGTGAGTCCCTTTTCTTTCTGTTAAAGCAAATTTAAAACACCCATTTAGAGGATATCGCTTCTTGGTTTGTGAACTTTCAGGACAACTCCTTAGAAGTAGTAAAATTATCTCAGGTTTTACATGGAGAGACTGAGGCTGCCTCGCCCTAAGTTCCAGCCCATGGCGGCCGCAGTCATGGGCCAGCCTCTTTGCTTGTCTCCTGATGGGGTTGGGTGAACAGACCTTTGAGGTCCTTCCATATCCAAATTGTTATGAGTAGAGGAACTTGTGATTTATTAGTTAACTTCAAAAGCTAAAATGATATGTTTGACCAAAAAAAATTTTTTTTGTGCTAAATTCTCCAAGAAAAAAGGAGTATACAGTAAATGTGGTACAGGCATCTGTGAAACATTAGACCCAAAGCTTAGTTTATAGATGTATGCCATTGTTAGAGAACCCAAATCAAAAAAACCGCTTTGGGGGGTGGGAGGGGAGAATATCACCACAGGATGACTTTAAATCATTTATGGAGGCTAACATTTACTATAAAATGTGGGAGGCACAGCTTTGTGAACAAAGTTACGAGCTGACCCAAGTTGAAGGACAAGGGAAAAGGGTTTCCAGGAAAGTCAAAGGCACAGTGGGTAAGCAAGAATTGAGAGGCCTGGATTTGAATCCTGACTTCCCTACCCATTAGCTCTAGCCCTCTTTTGTGGGGTGGGGAGAATCTCACTTTGTTGCCCAGGCTGGTGTCAAATTCCTGGACTTAAGTGATCTTCCTGCCTCAGCTCCCTGAGTAGCTAGGACTGTAGTTGCTGACCACTGTTGTTGTTGTTGTTAGGTGCCGTCGAGTCGGTATCCGACTCATAGCGACCCTCATAGGGTTTTCAATGGCTGATTGCTTCGGGATTGCCTTGAGAGTGGGTTGCCAGGCCCTTCTTCCATTTTTGTGGTGCTGGGAATTTAACTTGGGACCTCAGAGACTTCAGCGCAGCGCTCTACCCACTGAGCTAAATCCCAGTTGCTGACCACTGTAGCCTGATTTTATTTAAATTTTTGAGTCTCAGTTTCCTCTTCTGAAAAATAGAAACAATAATACCTAGTTCACAGAATTGTTAGATGAAGACATGAGATAATGCATGTAAAGCACTTGCCATAGTGCTCAGTACAGAGTGAGAATTCAATAAATGAAGTTTAAAATGAAAACATAAAAGCAATCTCTATGTTGGATACTAATGAATACCCAGGGACAGAAGGCTAGGCATTCCTTATCTGTGAGGATGTTTAAAAGATAAAGGAAGGTATTGCATTTATAAATCATAATCTCTAAATGAGCCCCAAAGGTATTTATTAAATCAATCTGTAAAATTAATATGTTAGCCAGGCACCATGCCACATGCCTGTAATCCCAGCAACACAGGAGGCTAAGACAGGAAATTAGTGATTTCAAGGCCAGAGGTAACTGTGCAACTTAGTCATAAACCAGAACCCCAAGGAACTCTCCCATTATACACACAAAAATAGCTTTTGTTATTACTATTGTTATTATTGTTATTATCATATTATTATTATTGTTGCTGCTAGTGGTGGTGGAGGGGTGTGTGTGTGTGTGTGTGTGTGTGTGTGTGTGTGTGTGTACATACAAAATATCAACAAGACTTTTTCTAGGAAAACATAATTCATATCCTTAGCATCATAATGGACTCCTTACAGGTAGATAGAAGAAACTGGAATATCTTCCCATATCAATACCCAGCTTAATCTTAGAATCCAAAATTACCTCCAAAGAGATTCTGGTCAGAACCTAGCAGAGCCTGATTTGATTTACTGAAGTCAGGGAATATATTTGGGGTTGTGACTGCTCATGCAACCATACTGACCATTATGTGCTCAGCAATAGCTCATAGTCACTCTATGGAGCAAATGAGGCCAGAACATCACCATAACCCAGCCTGCAAAAACACCTCACTCTGGGCCCTGGGCAGAGATGAGCAACAAGGTGCTCACCATACTGGCAACTCTTCCCTGTGTAATTTACCTTGTTATGAAGTCTAAGTCTGGTGCTGAAGTGCTGAACTAAGATCACTAATTTGTCTGTTTAAGAAAAAAGCATAACCGAGCCCTGCGCGGTGGTGCACACCTGTAATCTCGGCAACTTGAGAGGCAGAGACAGGAGAACCACAAGTTTAAGACCAGAGGCAGTTTGTGTAATTTAGCAAGACCCTGTCTCAAAAAGTGAAAAAATTGATTGGGGGTGCAGCTCAGCAGTACAGCATTTGCAAAGCATGCAAGCATGAGGCTCTGGGTTCAACCCACAGTGCTGAAAAAAAAAATAAAAAAATAAAAAACAAAACAGACAAACAAAAACATAACCATAGTTAGGATGTCTGAAATCTCATGGAATCCATTACAGGATGTCTGTAGATGTCTGACTTAGTGGTCAGAAGCAAAAGATGGTCAGCAAATAAATGTTTCTGGCTGGTAGGTGATATTTCTTCTATTCACCAAGCCTATTTAGTGATAATACAATTTTACATATTAGAGGACTGTTTTCACTACCAAAGGAAAACTAGGGCTATACATACATGACCATGTTTAGACCTCTGCTAGCTAGGCAAACCGGAGAAGATGTTTGTGACCTAGCTGTGGAGGAGAAAGCAGTCATTCTTTCTATTCACACTCCCTACCTCCCTCCACTAAAGTACTGGGTCCTAAATCCCACACTGCTGAGATCAACTACTGACTGAAATGATGGTAAGAGTTGAGTGGCAGAAGCAATGATTCAATAATCCAAATTCTTCTTGCTCCTTAAAATATTTATTATTTAGAATGTGACTAGATTACAGTGAGGAGCTTTAAAGAATGATCCATCACTGTTTTCTGCACACAGTAAGATGCTGCTCTAAGTCTTCAGCCAACACAATGTGACAATTAACACCAAAAGGTAAAACAATGGCAGCAACAACAGAAACTCACCTACATCTCCAGGTGTGGACATCACAGGATGAACAAGATGAAGGGCCTTGCAACATCGAGGAGCAATCCTTTAAATCATGTTTTTTCTTTTAAATTTTCAATAGTTGGAAGTTGACAGCAGTTAAATAATAGAACAAAAATGGAGCCTCAAAATCAGGATATGCTGCTGCCTCTGGGTCCTTTTAAGCAAGAAATTCCATGGATTCACAGGGAACTTCTGATGATAATATAAACTTTTGTCTTTTTTTGTCTATTAAGAGCTTTCAAAAAACACTTCGACTTTGACTCTTTCACTTTTCACATTCTCTCCCTCTGTTTCTATCTCTGAAAATCTTTCTACTCACAGAAGAAAATAGGAGCTGGCTGAGAATGATGCATCCTAAACCACACCCAGGAGTTAGATATTCATGGATTTTATATCCACTGTATGCTGTTCCTAGATTAAAATATTTTCAAAGGTAATGTGATGCAGCCCCCCTCTGCACAGGCTGCATTTGATTACAGTCTGGTAATCCTATCAGCTCACTTTATCTCAGAAATGTGGGCTGCCCACAAATGCAGTATCTATAACTGTAACCCTATCTCTTCAGTGTGGCAGTCTGGCTTCATTTTGTCATTGTGAAGTGACAGAAGGGAGTCTCTATGATGGAGCAATGAATCAGTCCAATGCACCCTAGAGAGCCAGGTGGATGTATTATTTATAGTTAGGTTTAGAGATGTGTCCTTCCGTGAGTGGGCTTGAACTTGATGACCAGCTGTTACAAATTATTTATCCAGAAACTATTTTAAAAGTCAGAGGAAATAAACATCTTTGAAGCTGAGCAAACCATCATTTGGAGAAGCTTTCTGTCTTTGGTTAGCTCTGTCTTTTTATGCAATTTTCCCATTGATATAGACCTGTAATCATCATAAATTGTCCAGTTTTTTACTATAAACCATGGACCTTTGCTGTGTTTTGGAGAACACTTAGAAAACTATTACCAATAGATTTCCTGAAAATAATTTTCATGATAATTTTTTTCAGCTCTACAAGGTTGAATCCAGTGCCTCACATATGCTAGAGAAGTGCTCTACTACTGAGCTACATCCCTAGCCCCCTGTTTAATTTTTTTTTTTTTTTAATTTTGAGATGAGGTCTCAGTTGCACAGGTTCTCTTTGGCCTTAAACTCACAATTCTCCTGCCTTTGCTGTCAAGTCACTGGGATTATAGGTGTGAATCACTGCACCTAGCCCACAATAAATTTTAAAACACAGATTTAAAGAAGTATAATTAAACAAAAATACCTCATTGCTCAAACTTCTTTTTCCTCCCTAAGCTTTCCAGCTTAAGTTTAGCAATCTCTGCCTAGAGATTATAATAAGAAGGGCCAGAACATATTAGGAAAATGCTTCCTCCTTTATATAATGATGTGTACCCCTTTGCCCTGCCCTCTATCCTCTGCCTAAAGGAAAAACATTGACTTGAAATTATAATTTTAAAAATAATGAATAAAATGTCAAACACATGATACATTGGTACCATTAGTACATTTGGTCTTCAAAATGATTTCTAAAAATTGTATGATTTTGATGTAAAAAAAAAAAGTCTATTCTTGCATCATATAAAAAAAATATCTGGCGCCAGGCATGATGGTTCACACCTGTAATCTCAGTGACTCAGGAGGCAGAGGCAAGTGGATTGCAAGTTCAAGACCAGAGGCAGTCTGCATAATTTAGCGAAACCCTGTCTCAAAAATTAAAAAAAAAAATGGGCTGGGCATGCAGCTCAATGGTCCAGCACTTGCAAAGCATGCAAGCACGAGGCTCTGGGTTCAACCCCAGTACCACACACACACACACAGACACACAGACACACAGACACACAGACACACACACACACACACACGCACGCACGCACACAAAATCTGGAGGATGAATTCCCAAAATTTGTGTGTGGTAGGATTACATGTGAATTTTGTTTTCTTGTTAGAGCTGTTCCTTCATTTATTAAATACTTCTTAGCACACCTGTTAGGTGCAAGGCATAATGCTAGATCCTGTAATCAAAGAGGAATACTGAAAATAAGAGTGTGGACTTTGGTGCCAGCCTGAGTTTATGGCTGGGCTCTGTTACTCACTAAACTATGCAATCTTGGGCAAGTTGTTAATCTTCTCTGTTCCTCAGTTTGCTTTATGTTTAAAATGAGGATATTAATAGCACTATCACATAGGATTGTCATGAGGATTATGTGATTTGCTTTTTTAAATCAGCACTTACATAGCATTTATTATGTACCTGATGCAGTTCTAATCACTTTGCAAATATTAATTACATGTGAGGGATTTCGACTATTGTAGATTATTTTAAATGGTGGTAAGGATGGGAAGACCCTATCGGGAGAAAGAATGTAAGAAAGGAAGAAGAGACTTTCTTCAGATAGGCTAGTAGGAAAGAGCTCTCAAGGACAAGCATTTCAAGCAGAGGCGTGGAGGGCACAAAGCCAGCCATGTAAAGAGTCAGGGCAGAGTGTTCTGGGATGACGGGACATGTGTATAAGACCTGAGGGCGAGAAAGAACTTTGTGTATTGGGGAAGTTGAAAGGAGCCAGCATGGTAGCAGCAGTGAAGATTAAAGACATAGATAAGTTCAATGCGTACGACACATTTTGGGGAGAAAGTCAACAGACTTTGGCAATGTGAAGGTGTGTAGGATAAGGAGAAATTAGTCACACACCTTTGATCATGTTTTCATGTGTTTTCCAAGTATTTTAGAATAAAAATCACTTGACTCAATAAGAAAATGACCCCAAGGAGCAAAGTATGTGAATTAACAGAAAAGGAAATACACGTGTACATAAAAATATGAAAAGATGGTCATCTTCATGTGAAATGATCTTCATGAAAATATGTTGTTCTATGTGTTGAACATAATTGTGGCCAACTAAAGTTTATTGTGCCTGCAGCCGTAGCCCTGTGGCATTCGATCTAATCAGATCTCAGAAGCTAAGCAGGGTCAGGCCTGGTTAGTACTTGGATGAGAACACCAGGTGCTGTAGGCTTGGGAGAAGGACCCAGCAACCCACTCCCAAAGATCAATCCACCATTGAAAACCCTATGAATAGCAGAGAAGCACTGATAAAGTGTTTCACCTGTTGTACGTAGGGTCGCCATGTGTCAGATACTGACTTGATGGCACCTAACAGCAACAACAACAAAGTTTATTGAGTGCTTATAAACCACATTCCATAGTTGGTTATTCCTTACACACGCACTTTTTCTCCAGGTCTAGGGAAAAACCAGATTGTACAAGGGAAAACAGATTCAGACCATGTGTTTAAAGATACAGCTTCCATTAGGGCACTAAGACAAAAATTTTGTCTGGGAGATGCACAGTGGCCAAAAAGTCAGCCTTTCATGAGTTTTTATAAATTGTGTTATATACTTAGAGATTGTTATATGTTGTGTTATATACATAGAGAAGCTGGGGTTTAGCTCAGTTGGTAGAATGCTACTATGCACTTGCTGAGGACCTGGGTTTAATCCCTAGTGCTGCAAAAGCAGGAGAAGGATGTGGCCATCTACTCCCAAAACAATCCTGAAACAATTAGCCATTGAAAACCCTATGAGTGCCACTATGAGTCACTGGACTTGACATTACCTAACAACAACAACAACATACATAGAGAAGGTCCTTTGTGTGGTGCTAGTAAATGGAAAGATGTCCTGAAGTCTTGAAATGGGTATAGTAAATGCATGGGTTCCATCTTTGCCTCTAGCCTGACCTTACCAGGTATCTGCATACATGGGTGTGCATACATGTACATGCACATGTTTTTCAGTGGAGCCCTAGAAGGAGCGTCTTCTAGTCTTTATGCACAGATACTACCTAATACTTGGGAGAAGGGAACTTTCCCTCCTGTGAGGGCTGCATTCCCCTTCTCGTGGGAGGGGAAAGAATCTTCAACAATCTCATGCCATCCATTAATGTGCATCTCAGAGCTTAAATAAGATTCTTATCTGATCGTCTCATCACAATTCCTTTTTTAAGTAGTCACATTTCTCTTCAGTACACTCTTATATAAAGAAGAAAATGCAATGACCACTGAATGCTCATTACACATTGAATACCAAATACATCAGCAATGGCCCAGACTAGTAATGATGAGTGTTCTGGGGAGCAGAAAGAGGGAATGGCTTACTTAGAAAGAACTCTGTTCACAGGAGTGTAGGTTCATCCATGTGTCCTCATGCTTTGGGAACAGCAGGACAAGGGTTTGAATTCTGCCACTAGAACTTTCTGGTTTCACAATTTTAGGCAAGTTACCTGACTTCTCTGACTCTTATTTTCCTATTTTGTAAAAGGGTGATGACAAATTTACTTTAAAATGTTGCTGTAAGAGTAAAATAGGAGAATGAGTTGACTTAGTACAGAACCTGTCATGTCTAATAAATGGTAGCCATTACTACAGAACCAAAATCCTAGGCTCTATAAATCCTCCTCTACCCTCACGCTGACATGAACAATCCTGATGAACAGTTACATATTTGGAAATTTATACAGACAGTAATGCTGTCTAAATAAGCGTGGTGTATTACAAGTTGTATTATGTTCATTTTAGCTTGAATGATACATAGGGTTTAGAACAGTACCTGGTGTTAGAGAATAATAGGCAAGAAGAAAGGGAATAGAGGGCTCTGTAGCCAACCACCTCACATCCTATCCATGAGATCTCTCATCAAGTCAGTATCTGACTCATATTGACCCTAAATACAATAAGGGAAACATTACTGTCAGTGCTTCTCTGCTGTTCATAGGATTTTCAATGGCGTATTGATTTTTGGGAGTGGGTTGCTGGGTCCGTCTCCCAAGCCTACAGCACCTGGTATTCCCAGGCAGTCTCCCATCCAAGTACTAACCAGGCCCGACCCTGCTTTGCTTCTGAGATCTGACGAGATCAGATGTCACTGGGCTACAGCTGCAGGCAGGTGTGCCCTAGATTGAACAAAACTAGAGGGAACATGAGCCCAATCTCTCTTTTTTATTCTTTCCACTTCCTCTCTCCCACTCTCCACTCCTAGCTTTTCCCTCTCTAGTAACCAGGCACTCACCTCTCACTTCTCTCAGGCCCACCATCTTCTCTGTCTATCCAAGGCACTTTTCCTTCTGAAAGCCTGCATAACTATCCTGGTCTCTGTCTTCTTTACCTTCCCCTGGGGACTAGAAACATCCTTATGCCAATCCACCCTGGGAACACAGGTTTCTCCAAGTTCCTTTGCAGGTCTCCCTGAGCTGCTTCACAGGCCTCAGTTTTCCCTGTAACTATCTCTTAAATGTGTACTATCTTTAATAAACCTTTCCTATACTTTCTACTATAACTTCTGTGTCAGGTATAAATTCTTTTATATGCTGAGTACAGGACTGAGGTTTTGCTGCCAAATTACCAGACCCATGCTTCAGACCCACCTATTCACCACTCCCCACATCTCCCCTGACAAATAATGTCTGGTAAATACTAGCTTTAAAAGAATATTAATTGGGCTGAGAATGTATGTCAGTGGCAGAGCGCTTGCCTAGCATGCTAGAGATTCTGAGTTTGATCCCCAGCATCACAAAAAAGGGAAAAAAATTATATAAACATCTTACTGTAATCAGGGAGACCTGGGGAGCATGGGTAGGTGGGTCCTTGCATGACTATCTACGGGCAAGGGCTGACCGATGGAAAATTAACCACTCAGACACCAAGACTCAGAGTGAGGGCGACTAAGGGGGCCAGTGCCTTTGAGTACACTGCTGCCCCAAGCAGACTTTTCCTTCTCCTTTCATTAGGGAATAATCAGAACATCACGTCTACAGCCATAACACCCTAGCATCTGAACCCACCTGATGTCAGAAACTAAGCAAGGTTGGCCTGGTTAGTCCTTGGATGAGAGACTGCCTGGGAAAACCAGGTGCTGCAGGCTAGGGAAAAGGACCTGGCAATCCACTCCCAAAACAATCCACTATTGAAAACCCTGTGAATAGCAAAGAAGCACTGACAATAGTGCTAGGCACAGTCAGATAGTGTTTCATTCCGTTGTACATAGAATCGCTATGAATCAGACCTGACTCAAAGGCACCTAACAACAACAACAACAACAACCAGAACACTGAGGCAAAAGGAAAATAATCTGGGAGGGTTAGGGCTAATGCATATTTTAAAACCAACAAGTCCATTCAGAATACAGCTGTGTTGTAGATTATCTATTTTGGCATATCCTGCCCATTATATGTGGGCAGGGGTTGTAGGGGAAGGCAAAGCAACAAGCTTATCATCAGGTGGTCAGGGAGAGAAGGCAGGAAATAGGCCTCCAGGCACTGAGAGCCATGACGACAGGACACCTTGATCCTGTGGTGGCCTGGAGCCTTCTCTCCAGTCACTTCTCCTCAAAATCTTTCAAGCAATTCAGCCATGTTGTCTCCTACAAGGTCCGTAGTTCAGGTCTGAGAATCTAGCAGCAAAACTTTGGTGCTTGTATTCAGCATATAAAAGAATTTATACCTGACACAGAAGTTATAGTAGAGAGTATGTTGTTGTTGTTAGGTGCTGTCGAGGGTTTTCAATGGCTTATTGTTTTTTTAGGGAGTGGGTTGCCAAGTCCTTCTCCCAAGCCTATAGCACCTGGTGATCCCAGGTGGTCTCCCATCCAAGTACTACCCAGGCCAGACCCTAATTAGCTTCTGAGATCTGATGAGATCAGGCACCACAGTGGTGCAGCTGCAGGTGCTAGAGAATATAGGTAAGGTTTATTGAAGATAGTACACTTTTAAGGAATAATTACTGAGAAAACTGAGGCACCTGGAGAAGCTTAGGTAAACCTGGACAGGAAATTGGAAAAATCTGCATTCCCTGGGTGACTCAGCATAAGGATGTTTCTAGTCCCCTGGAGAAGGTAAAGAAGCCAGAGAGAACAGGAGGGTTAAGCAGGCTTTTAGAAAGAAAGTTGCCTTGGATAGAGAAGATAGGGGGCCTGAGAGAAGAGAGAGGCCTGTGCGTTGTTATTGGTGAGAGAAGAGTAGAGAGGAAGAAGGGAGTGTGTGTGGAAGAAGAGAGGACTAGTGGAAGAACAGTCTGGAAAAAGAGGAAGAGAAAGTGTGGGCAAATGTTCCCTCTAGTTTTATTCAAACTAGGGTATCCCAATGTGACACCTGTAGGCACCCAGCTCTGGGCACCTAGTGTGATATGGGTCTAAGGTCTTTGTTTTGTAAATGGCTTGAGGGCTTGGGTAGGGGGTGGGACCTATTTGAAAATGTCCTTCCAATGTCCTCAGAGATGCACATGGCTTCATCATGGCAGAATGGGCAGGAGCCATTTTCAGTTCTCTTTTCATCCACATTGCCTGCTAATGCCTAAGCTATCTACCTGACATTAGTATTTCAAAATTTTAGAGATAAGGATTTGAAAAGCAGATGTGTTATAAATTATGGTAGAAAAATATTAATAGTTCCCTAATCCTTTTCCTGCCTATAGCCGTTCCACTCTGGTGTCTGATCCTGTCAGATGTTGGAAGCTAAGCAGGGTTGGGCCTGGTTAGTACTTGGATGGGAACACCAGGTGCTGTAGGATTGGGAGAGGGACCCGGCAACCCACTCCCCAAAACAATTAGCCATTGAAAACCCTATGAATAGCAAAGAAGCACTGTCAGTAGTGTTTCTCCTATTGTATGCAGGATCACTATGAGTCAGACACTGCCTCAACAACACCTAACAACAACAACCCCTTTCCTATAAAAAGTACCAAGTTCTTTAAATAGGAATAAATTAGCCATCTGTGGCAATCCACTCTTGGAGCAATCCCAAAACAATCAGCTATTGAAAACCCTATGAAGGCCACTATGAGTCAGACGCAACTCAAGGCCACCTAACAACAACATACATGATTCTGAAGTAAATTACCTAAGTTGGTGCTGAAATGGCAACTTTTATTGGACAGTATTGGCCGCTGTGTTTAAATACCAGAAGTGATGACTATGTAAAATGTAAACAACCAAAATTTAACCTTTTTAAAGATAGGTTTATGTTTGCTTAAAAGACATTAATTAATTATAACTCACAACACCAATGAGGTATTTCTTTACTCTCTCAAGCAATGTCATCATCTCAGAGATGGAAACTTAGTATAATGCTAAATGATTTAAGACAGGAAACAATTACCTGCTCAAAAGATAACAGCACTCTGCATCTAAATAACACTTTTCAACCAGAATCATCCAGTCATGTTACAAACGCTAATTAAACACTGGGAGCGACTCACTAAGTATCTCCATTTAACTTCATGGACTAGATTGAAGGAGAGGAAGTCAGCTAAAATTGCACAAATTGCTGGCAGTGAAGATTTAGTCCTCTGAAATCAAATATTTGGTGGGAAAGGAAGAGAAAGGAATATTTATTGGAGGCCTGCTATGTGCTTGGCACTTTGTGTACATCATCTTTTCAATCCTCTCCACAGCTCCCAAGAGAAATACCATTCTTTCTTTAGGGTGAGATATGAGCTCAGAGGGACAGAGCTAGGTCAGGTCTGATTCCAAAGCCAACTGGCTTCCACTCCTGTGAGACCATGTGTCACCAAGAGGAAGAAGAAATAGAAGAAACCAGACTCATCAGATTTACACATTTTAAAAAAAAAAAAAAAACAGGATTGGTTAATAGTTTCCTATTGCTACTATAACATATTATTAAAGAACAAAAATTCAATGAACTGAATTTAAAGGTCTAAGTGGCTTTTTCCTCACCTGTCTGTCAGCTTGTGGTCCTGTGGGGGCTTGCATGATGTGGTGATGCTGAAAACTATGCCACTAATATTTCAGATACCAACAGGATAACCCATGGTGGACAGGTTTCAGCTGAGCTTCCAGACTAAGACAGATTAGGAAGAAGGACCTGGCAGCCCTCTTCTGAAACAATCAGCCATTGAAAACCCCATGAACAGCAGAGAAGCACTGTCAATATAGTCCCAGGAAATGAGCCCCTCAGGCTGGAAGGCATTCAAGAAATGACTGGGCAAGAGTTACCTCTTCAAAGTAGAGTCAACCTTAATGACAGGAATGGAGTAAACTCCCTGGGACCTCTTTTTGCTGATGTGGCATGACTCAGAATTAGAAGAAATATACTGTTTGCAACAATGGGCTCAAACATAAAAAGTGTGCATGGCACAATGTTGGGTAATGTTTCACTCTGTTGTACATAGGGTTGCTATGAGTGGGGTCTGACTTGATGGCATCCAACAATAACAAACAACAAGAAGTGGCTTTTATTAGTTATCCCTGAACCAGGCATCATCCCATCTGCAAAATAGATAGGTCTCCAGAGAGGTAAGTGGAATGGAGGCTTTAATAGGCAGAAAAGGCCAAGGAGAGCAGAAACAAGAAGCAAAAAACAGATCAGTCTTTTCAAAGTTATTTTCCTTATAGGGTTAAAGCAGAGACAACTTCTTATGTTAGTTCAGACTGACTGGACCCCTTTGGATTAGTTTCCATGAGTCTCCTGGCCAGTTTTTAAGTTCACTTTGATTGCATGGCACTTAGCAGGAGTGACTTCGTTCTGGTTTGGTATGGTCTACCAGGGCATAGTGCAAGCTCAGTACAAAACAATTGCCTCCCACAAATTTTATTTAATAAAATTGTTACAAATTTGGTAGCACAAGACAACACAAATTATCTTTCAGTGCTGGTGGCTGGGAGTTTGAAAAAGGTTTCACTGGACTAAAATCAAAGTGTAGGCGGGGTGACATTCCTTTTGATGACTCCAGGAGGAATTCATTCCCTTGCCTTTTCCAGCTTCTGCATTCCGTGATCACAAGCCCTTCCTCCATCTTCAAAGATATCACAGCATCTCAAATCTCTGTCTCTGACACTCCTGACTCCTTTCTTTCATTTATGGGGACCCTTGTGATTATGCTGGACCCACCCATATAATCCAAGATAATCTCTTCTTCTTCTTCAGATCCTTGACTTAATCACATCTACAAAAATCCCTTTTGACTTGTAAAACAACAGGTTCACACATTAGGGGATTAGCACATGGACATCTTTGGGGACCAGTATTTTACTTACCATAGGACTCTTTTATGTTTTGGGGGAATTCTTAGAAAACTACTGTCTGTGCCTTCTCTTTTGCTTCCACACAGCCTCATTTGTATTTCTAGGGGCACTTCTGTCCCCAAAGTCCTTCCTAATGTGAGATTTGTAATCCTATGGAACCATTATAATTTGTTGAGATAATGTAAATACTTCAGGACCTCATATCTCAAAAGTGGAAGTTTAAAATAAATTTTAAACTACTGATAAATGCAGTTATATGGATGAATCTCAAAATAATTGTTACTTGAATTGCTTTTTTATTTTTAAAGAAAGATTATATATCATATAACTCTATATAAAATTCTAGAGAATTCAAACACATGACAGAAAATGGATAAGCAGTTGTCTGGCATTGAAGTGAAGGCTGGAGAAGGGAAGGAAGGATTACCAGGGGGCATGAGGAAATTTTTATGGGTGATGGATATGTTAATTGTGGCGATGGTTAAAGGGTATGTACTTGTGTTAGAACTTGGCTTCAGCTGGGCGCGGTGGCGCACGCCTGTAATCCCAGCAGCTTGGGAGGCGGAGGCAGGAGGATCACAAGTTCAAGACCAGAGGCAGTCTGCGTAATTTAGCGAGACCCTGTCTCAAAAAAAGTAAAAAATGGGCTGGGGTTGCAGCTCAGTGGTCCAGCACTTGCAGAGCATGCAAGTGTGAGGCCCTGGGTCCAACCCTCAGTACCACAAAAAAAAAAAAGAACTTGGTTTCACAGGTGTTTGACATGTTGTACCTTTAAATATGTGTTTTTATTTGTATGTCAGTTATAGTTCCAGAAAATGGTTAAAAATAGTACAACTTTAAAATCCTCCAAGGCACATAGGAACTTCATAAATGAGAGCCAGGGAGAAATATATATCACACTAAAGGAACCTTATTTATAAAGCTTCTCAGAAAAAATTTAAATACCTCATTCCAATGCTATTGTTTCAGGATGAGTGAAGACTTGCAAGTGTAATACATTTGGGAATTAGCAGGGCATACGAGGCCCTTTGTGGAGTGTGAGTCTCCAACCTATCTTTCTACCATGCCTGCCTTGACATTCATACTTCACCTATCCCAAGCTTCTTGTAACTTCCCAAGCTCACCTGGTGCTTTATGTCCTATGTCTTTGAGTATGATGCTGCCGTCTGCCTCGCTGACCTCCTTAGTCAAAAGTGTTCTCACTTTCTCTTTTGCCACCTCCACTCCCTGTACAAGCTTCCTCAGTTATACTTTTCCCACCATCTTCTAATTAGTTGTTTCGTATCTGTTCCTGTCACTAACTAGCCTCTCTGTACTCTCAGCCTAGGTATATGGCAGGGATCAATATTTATTTCATGGAACTGGAAAGTTATTTCATGGAATTGGAAATGCTCCCAGTCATAGAGATAAACATTGGAGCCATCAAGTGTCTGTAAGGAAGGAGAGCCATTAAAGAAGAGTTTGGATGTTGCTAGATGAAGGGATAAAGCTGGTCATGGAGCTGGTGGTAGTGACTCTCCTGAAGCCTGAACTAGAGCATTTGGTTCTCAGTAGGGCAACAGGATCATCCTAGGGCCTTCAGAAATGGAAAGAGAGTTGCTGCTGGCATTGAGCACCCACAGGTTAGGACAGAAGCAAGACATGGAACAGTGCTTTACAAAGAAAATTGATCTCATCCAAAATGCTGATAGGGCCCTCCTAAAGGCACAATCAAGATAAAACCTGCTTGCTCTGGAAAGACCACAAATAGTCTCTTCCTTGGTGCTTCAGGTGAGTGTGAGGCAAAGTTAATAACAAAGACCAGAGTCCTCTCCTTGAAGTGGTCATCCTACAAGTTCACTGGCCCTGGCCAGACCCCTGCTCTCTGTACTTCTTCAAATATGCTGTGCCCTGCCCATCCTGGGCCTTTCCTCTCTCATGTCATTCACTCTGAGTGAGGTATCTGCCCACTTTCCTTCTGCCTTTCTACCTGGTTATTTCTTACTCATCCCTTAGCATGTCACTTCCTCCAGAACCTCTTTTCATCTCCTGCACTAGGGCAGGGTTCCCTGATAGAAGCCTTTAGAACACTCTGTGTATCTCTATGGCAGCATTTATCACAATTACAAAATATTGTGTTTGGGAAAGTGTCAGTGACAACTGTCTGAGGTGGAGTCTAGCTGCTAAGGTAGAAGGAGTTCCACATGATGGTAATTTAGATTCTTATGATTTACCCATCCAAGGGAACATCTAGGCACATTTGCAACCCCATAATTAAGACTAATAATAACATTATAAAACAGGGGCATTTATCTTTAGAGGAGAACATCTGAGTAAGCATGCTATCCTAAAGGCAAGCTGACTCTTAGAAGTCAGACATATGGGGTAGTCATAAGAGAGCTGTGCTTCCTTTCTACACAATCCAGCCTACTCAGTAATCTTTTGAACAATAAGCTAATACAGTAAAGAAGACTTACGGGGTAACTTGATTGCAGCTTCTTTTTGCACATGGCACTATATAAATTAAGGGCACTTGGTTGCTTTTGCTTGCAGGCGGCCTTCAGACCTTCCCTGTTGTTTTAGTTTGCATTATTTAAAGACTAGTGAAGCAAATCAACTTATAGGTACCTAACAACAACAACAGTGAAGCTGAAGAGCCTATGTAGGCTTGTTCTGGGCACATGAAGTTCACTGTAAAGTGCTGGTCCTTATTCTTTGTCTTTCTCTTGGGTTCTTGCCTTTTTTATGTTGGGTTGTTTTGTCATCCTAGAGGTCTATAAATACTAAGTATTTAGTATTAACTTCTTGTCAGTCACATATTTCTCTATCATTTTCCTTTTGAAGTTATAAGAGGCTGGATAGAAAGAGGTTGAAAGAATAGCCCTGAGATGAATTGGTTCTGCCATGTCCTAGCAACGTAGATGTGGTTAGGCACTGTGACAGAGTACCTCAGAGTGTCAACTTAAAGGGACAAAAGCTTTATTTTGGCTCATGGTTTCAGAGGTTTTAGTCCATGGTCACATGGCCCTGTTGTTTTGAGTCTGTGGCACCACAGTACCTCATGGTGGGAGTGCATGGCAGAGGAGGCTGTTCACTTGATGCCTGCCAGGAAGAAATGGCAGGGTGTCAGGTTCTTTCTGGGGTTTCTCTCTCTGTGTGTTGTGGGTGGCAGCAAAAGGTGGGTGCCCTGACGCTGCACCCAGTGGCAAGGCTGAGGCTGGAGAACAGTGTCACACACAGGATGAAAGGACAGGGATTTATTCACAAAGGAGGGGAAAGGAATGGAGGATTAGGGAGAGGCGAAAGGGGAGTTGGAGAAGGGAAGTGCTCTGCCACTGGGGCAGAGACTCCCCGGCATCCGGGGCATCTGGCTCGAAGGCTTCGCCACTTTGGAGGCCCAGCACTTGACTTTCAGAGGCTTGCCTCTTGGAGTCTTGCCTCTCAAAGCTGTCGGTCCATGTAGGATAGCTGGTGTTGTAGAGGTTGGGGTCGGATAGAGGTGGCAGGCGGGTTGAAGTATGATGAAGGCAGGTTGAAAGAAGGCTGAAGGCTAGGCTAGGCAGAAGAGTAAATGGGCCTTGGGCCCTTAAGGAACCACAAGGACCCAGTGAGCTTCTCTTGGATGGTGTTCAGAATGGCTGCTGAACTCTGAGCTCTGGAGTTTATATGGCCCGATAGCCAGCCAATCAGGGGAACAAGGTTGGATCAGAAATGACCAATCGGGCACCAGGGGGGCTTTAGAGAAACCGTACCTTGGATGCCATCTTGGCCCACTTGATGGGAGGGGGGAAGAGTGAGATACCCGGATGTATGGCAAAGGTGAACCGTTGCTATCTTGCCCCATAGGATTCAATGGGAGCAAATGACCCAGATATAGGGTAAGAGTCATTTGCCTTGGAGGAGAGGGGTCGGTCCTCCAAGTGAGCTAGGTGAGCTCCTGGGACTGGCCATGTGTAGAGTCCTCTCTATCCCCCTGGGAATTCTAACAGTGGAGCAGGGAGGGAGAGAGAGAAAGAGAGAGAGAGAGAGAGAGAGAGAGGGGCGCACAAGGTCCCCATATCCCTTTTAAGGACATGTCCCCAGTGATCTGACTTCCTTTCACTTTCACTAGGCCCTACCTCTTAAAGGTTCCACCACCTCCCAGTAGTGCCACTGGTTGGGGAATGAAGTCTTTAACAGAAGGGCTTTGTCAGACACTCCAGATCCAGACTGTAGCAGCTTCCTGTTCAGATACTCTTCACAGACCAGTATGCTCATCTCCTAGCTGCCCAGAGGCTGGCTGCTAGAGCTCACAGCTGCCCCTTTCTCTAGAAAGTCTTTGCTAGAAGGCACTGTCACATCTGGGGAAGTTACACCCTACTTCATTCTGAAGCAAGGGTACAAAAAGCTAGAACCCTTGTGTAAAACAGGGGCTAATTCTACAGTGCTGTTAATACCCTAGACCAGGCATGTCCAACCTGAGACCTGTGGGCTGCGTATGGCCCAAGACACCTAGCATTGTGGCCCCACAAAATCTTTTAACCTTATGTGCTTCTTAGCATTTATTCTCTTTGTGACCCTGCCTTATTATGTATATGCACTAACTATATTATATAATTTATGTGTGGTAAAGATAATTCCTCTTTACTCAATGTGGCCCAGAGAAGCCACAAGGTTGGACACTCTCCATCAATGGATCAGACCAAGGCTAGGATTTCCTGAGAACTGTTCTTGCTTAGATTTCCTTCCCTGTCTCATTGCCTACCTTACACATTCCTCCTAAAGAGCCCTCCCCAGTAAATCATATGGCTCTGATTCTGTCTCCGAATTTGCTTTTAGGGAAGCCAACTTAAGATACTGCAAAATGGGGTTGATATTAGTGCCAACTTCATTCAAAAGTGCCTTGATTCAAATTTGCCTTGATTCAGTGTGGTCATTTAAAACAGTATTTTGTTGAACAGATAAATGAGTGAATCTACAAGGCAAGGAAGAACAAACAATGCCATCAATCAATAGCTGTTTCCTCTTATGCATGTATTCATCACTTTATGCGGTCAGCATCTACTTTCTGCATCTTTAAACATCCACCTAAGGTAATTTTCCTTCTTAACGAAAAAACATGTGTAAGTTCAGTTAATGAGGATCTGTGGTAGCAAAATCCATTTTTATTTGCCTGAAAAAGTCTTCATTTCACTCTCCTTTTTGAAAGATATTTCCACTGTTCAAATAATTCTCAGTTGACAGTCATTTGGATTCAGCACGTGAAAGATACTCTTCTGGCTGATATTTTTGCAGCCTAATTGGTTTTCTATTGGAGGTAATAATCTCTCTCTCTCTCTCTCTCTCTCTCTCTCTCTCTCTCTCTCTCACCTCTTGGTCTTTGCTGTTGTTAGGCACCATCTATTCAGTGTCTGATTCATAGTGACCCTAAGTACAACAGGACAAATAGTATTGTTAGTGCTCCTCTGCTATTCATAGGATTTTCTTTTCTTTTCTTTTCTTTTCTTTTTTTTTTTTTCTTTTTACTTTTTGAGACAGTGTCTCACTAAATCACTCAGACTGCCTCTGGTCTTAAACTTTCGATCCTCCTGCCTCTGCCTCCCAAGTTGCTGGAATTTCGTAGGATTTTCAATGACTGATTGTTTTATGAGAGTGGGTTGCTGGGTCCTTCTCCCAAGCCTACAGCACCTGGTATTCTCAGGCAGTCTCCCATCCAAGTGTACTAACCAGACCCAACCCTGCTTAGCTTCTGAGATCTGACTGACGGGGAGCCACAGTGGTACAGGCAAAGGTGTAGCTCAGGCTCACCTAGAACTCGCAATCCTCCTGCCTCATCCTCTTTAGCAAGTTGATTACCAGAGTGTGCCAAGCCCGCCAGCTCTTGGTTTTTAGTGCTCTGCATTTTCATTTCTTATGTCAAGGTATAAATTTCTTTGTTCTTTTCTTCTTTAAAAAACCGTGTTTGTAGTATTATTCTTCTCTCATCTTAGATTTTTAACTGGAAAAATATTAGATCTCCTCACTCTATCCTCTGTTTCTCTTTCATATGAAAACATTACTTTGTTTTACCTTCCATTTCACTAGTTCTCTCATCAGCTATTTCTAGTCTGCTGTTAAACACATCCATTGAACTTTAAATTTCAATTGTTACATGTTCTTTTAAGTCTAGACGTTTTTTTGGATTTTTTTTTTTTTTGTTGTTGTTGTTGTTTTTTGAAACAGGGTCTCACTGTGTAGACCAGGCCTGCCTGGAATTTGCTATCAAATTCGAAGTCCTCCGCCTTGGCCTCCTGAATATTGGGATTATAAGGTGTGTGCCACTGCACTTGGCTCTTATTTGATTTTTTAAAAAACCTACCTGATCCCTCTCTTTTTCCAATCCTTTGTGCTTACATTTTCAATCTTTAATTTTATTTCCTTAAACATATTAAACATATTTATTTTATAATTTATGTTCAATAATTCAGTTCAAAGACTTTATGGTTCTAATTCTGCTGAGGTTTTTTTCCCCCTGCTGATTCATATATAAGATACCTTGTTTCTTTGCATGAATTGTGATTTGATTGAGAGTTCACATTTTTTGGAACTTTCTCTGTGTGTTTGGGGTCTGATCAATTTGGGCATTGGGCTCCTCTAAAAGTGATTTGGTTTACCTCTGCTAAGTTAGAGACACAACCAACCCCAAATCAGATTGAAGCAAATTGCATGCTCCAGTTCTTTAGACCACCTATGTAGAGCAGATTATAGCCTTTGGTTAAAAAACAAATTCTTAGAAGACACATTTGCCCCTCCATTCTACATTAAGACTGATTACAGGCAATTTTCTTTTGCAGTCTTTTGGGGAGAGTTTGAAGGGGTCTTTGGGGGGACACTGGCTTTATATGTGGTATCTCTTATTAGATTCCTCACCTTCACAGGATCTGGCCTTTGTCTTTTGTTTCTATGACCTTTGAAACTATGACAACTAAAGTTCATGTTCATCTAGTTTAGTTAAGATGAAGCCTGGCCTTAACTCTCTGCTCATCTCTTTTATTAGTTCTTAGCTTCTGAGTAATCCTTACTTTCATACTAGCTCATTGACAAATTTTCTATTTCTTTATATTTATAAAGCATTTTAAGTTGTTTTCAGTGGGAGAGTTGGACAGGGCATTTAGTTCATTACTTTCAGAATCACTCTATAAGTGATTTTCTTTACTATTTTTAAATTCTGAAAAGTTCCACATTTCCAGACAAAAGGATAACACATGAACAGTGTACATATTGTAAATCTTTGTGTGTGTGTGTGTGTGTGTGGTACTGAGGGTTGAACCCAGGGCCTCACTTTTGCATGCTTTGCAAGTGCTGTACAAGTGAGCTGCACCCTCAGCCCATTTTTTTAGTTTTTTGAGACATAGTCTCACTAAATTATGCAAACTGCCTCTGGTCTTGAACTTGCCATCTTCCTGCCTCCGCCACCTGAGTCTCTGGCATTTCAGGTGTGCACCACCGCACCTGGCTTCATATTGTAATCTGTATTCTCTATGTATCTTTGTTGTTGTTGTTAGGTGCTGTCAAGTTGTGTCCAAATCATAGTGAACCTCATAGAGTTTTCAATCGCTGATTGTTTTGGGCCTCTGAAGTGGATTGCCAGGTCCTTCTCCCATTATTGTGGTGCTGGGAATCGAATCCAGGACCTCAGAGACTGCAGAGGAGCGCTCTACCAACTGAGCTAAATCCCAACCCCTATATATCTTTACGCCATTGAAAATCCTAGTGTTTTGCCTGTTGTACATAGGGTCGCTACGAGTCAGACACTGACTTGACAGCACCTAACAACAACATGTATCTTCACCTAGATCCAACTTAAAATTTGATTTGTTTCTCACTCTCTGTTTCCTATCTTTTGCCAAATCATGTGAACATATGTTGCAGAAGTCATGGTTCCTTACCCATAAGGATTTTCAGTTTTCATCTCCTATTTTCCTGTTTTTTTGTTTTTTTGTTTTTCTTTTTGACAGTATCTTGCTATGTAGCCCAGCAGGACTTGAACTTGTGAACCTCCCACCTTAGCCTCTCAAGTAGCTGGAATTATAGGCATGTACTCCTGCTACTTATCTCTCCTAAAAATTAATTCTCATATGTTATTGTTGTTAGGTGCTACCGAGTCAGGTCAGACTCATAACGACCCTATGTACAAGCGAATGAAACACTACCTGACACTCTGCCATATCTGACACTGTCAATGCTCTAGGTTTTCGATGGCTGATTTTTTCGGTATTGTTTGGGGTTCTTCTCCCATTTTTGCGGTGCTGGGGATTGAATCCAGGGCCTACAGACCAGCACTCTACCAACTGAGCTAAACCCTAGCCCAATTATCCTATATAGCCATAATTCCTTGTCACACTGAGAAAATTAACAGTGTACTAATTCCATAGTAGGCCTGTAGTCGTACCACTGTGGCATCCGATTCTGTCAGATCTTGGAAGCTAAGCAGGGTTGGGCCTGGTTAGTACTTGCATGGGAAATAGCCTGGGAACATGAGGTGTTGTAGGCTTGGGAGAAGGATCTGACAACCTACTACCAAAAAGCAATCATCAGTTGAAAACACTGTGAATAGCAGAGAAGTAGGACAATAGTGTTTTGGCTATTGTAGGTAGGGTCGCTGTGAGTCAGACACCGACTCGCACCTAACAACAATCCCTTAATATTGTATTTATATACATACATACCTATACATATATATATATATATATATATATATATATATATATATACACACACACACACATATACATACATATATATACATATATATATAAAATATTTAAATTTCCCCAATTGTCCTTAAAATGTATTTTACAGTCTCTCTCTTTTTCTTCCCACCCCACCCTAAGATTCTATCAAGTTTCATATTACTTTTTTTAGTTTGCTTGTTTTTCACGGTATTAACTTTTATGAAGAGACTGGGCTAATTGTCTATATTATAGAATGTCTCAAATTCTGGATTTGCTCCAGAGTGCTCTTATAAATATATAAATTAGATGAAATGTTTAAAACCTTTCATTGACTTCCTTTGACATTTAGAAAATAAAGTTCGAACTCATTACTCTGGGTTACAAAGGACTGCATGACCCCTTACATATTCTCCTCTCCCTCATTTTCATCATAGTGACCTTCTTTCAGTTTCAACCTGAATGAGTTAGGAAGATGGAGGTAACTAATAGCTGAAATAGAAAATCATATCTTAAGAGATTTCCTGGGAGGAAGTAATGATTCTTTCTGGATCTGCATTTGATGCATTGTACTTCCTTTGTGGCTTATAGTATCAATACTCACAAAGAATTTATGAGTATGAAGGAATTATAATATCTACCTCAGAAATAGTACAGCCAGCTAATTCAGTTTATAAAAACCTGATATTAAAGGTGGTAGTTGATAATAACGATAATAGGTACCATCTACCAAGCATTTCTATGTGCCAGGTGCTATGTTAACCATTTCATAAACCTTATTTCACTGACGCATCATAACAAACCTTATTAGAAGAGGAGTTATTATCTGTGTTTTACAGGTGAGGAAACCAAAGCTAAAAAGGATAGGTAACTTATTCAGCATCAGTCAGCCTGTAAGTAGCAGAGTTGAAACTCAAACTCAAGTCTAGATGCCAATGCCATTTCTTTAACAATTTGCCATACCACATACCTAAGGAGAAATGTTGCTTGGATCAGTGGTTATGACCATCATTCAGAAAGATACTGAAAATGGGGGTTTTCTGTAACATATCCCTAACTCTGTAAAACATTTAAATTTCATTCCAGTGAGAAATCCTCATTTGAAAAATAATCTAAATTCATCAGATTCTTTATACCAGAGACGCTCTAGTCTTGGTATTTTGTTAAGAATAGACTTATTTTTTGGTCAACTTGATATGGAAGAGAAATAAACAGAAATAAAACTTATACTTCTTAGTGTATTTGGAATGTAGCTGCCAAAACTGACAAAAACTGTCACCCAACTTCCCTGGGAACCAAAATCCTGCAGTCAAAAGAAGTTTGCTTTTCCTACAGCTGGAAATGCCAGAATCGTTAACACAGCCTCAAGAACTGAGGCTGCCTTGTTCAGACTTTCACACAGGACTTTCTGTTTCTTTCACACAATCTTCTTTTTCTTAAAAATCCCCCATCTGCTGCATGGAATACTATTTCTGTAGGGCAGGACAGAGCCTTTAAGTGAAGGAGGCACTGGATTGGAGTTCTCATCTTTTAAAGGGGTCTAGGCTAAACTCTTCTCCACGTGTCTGTCAGCTTGTCTTGCTGTGAGGGCTTGCATGTTGCTGTGATCCTGAAGGCTATGCCATCGATATTTTACGTAAAGATTTCAGCTGAGCTTCCAGACTAAGACAGAAGAGAGAGAAGGATCCAGCGGCCCCTCCCAAAACAATTAGCCATTGAAAACCCTATGAATAGCAGAGAAGCCCTGTCAAATATAGTGCTGGAAAATGAACCTTCCTCCCCCACCACGCTCAAAAAATGACTGGGGAAGAGTTGCCTCCTCAAAGTAGAGTCAACCTTAATGACAGGAATGGAGTAAAGCTCCTGGGACCTCTTTTTGCAGATGTGGCACGACTCAAAATGAGAAGAAACATAGTGATTGCAACAATGAGCTCCAACATAACAGAAGATCGTGTGCATGGGACACAGCGCTGGGTAGTGCTTCCTTCTGCTGTACTTAGGGTCGCTATGAGTCCGATTCGACTCACGGCACTATCTGAACTTTAGACGATGTTTATTGCTCCACCTTCCCCCATCTGAAGAAGAAACAGGAGAGCAAGAAACTTCTATTTGGTGGTTGAGGATATGCTTGGGCGCACAAAGTGTACAACTCCAGAAAGCCGAGCTCAGCCTGGCACTGAATCCTGGGCTAGGAGGGCACAGGCAGTCAGAGCAAGAACGCCCCGCCCCTCCCGGCTCCCGCCGCCGCCATTGGCTGGTCTGAAAGACGCGGGGCGTTGTCGGTTTGAATGCGAGCGCCTGGAGGAGGGCGCAGGCGCAGAGAAGCCCAGACGCTGAGGGCCGGAGGCACTGCGAGACCCCTGCGCGGCTGAGGGGAACTCTGGGGAAGACGGAGGAGCCGGGAGCTCTGGCCCACGTGACCGGCTGGGGGCGGTTGCCAGGGGCGCGCTCCTGCCTTGCGCAGCGTTCCTGCCAGTCTCGGCCCCCGCGGCGCACTGCACCGTATGGGGGAGGGCCTGTGACCCCAAAGTCTGCGGCCGGCGGCAACCGCTGCTGTGGCTCTGCGGCGGCCGCCGCCCGGCCCAACCCGTCAGCGCTCGGGAGGTGAGTTCTGCTGGGCGCGGGGTCTGAGTCGTCGAGAGGCCCCGGAGGGAGCGATGGGGAGGGCGGCGGTGGGGGACGGCTCCTGTGTCTGGGACTCGGGCGACCTCCTTTGTTCCGGGCGGGGACCCGGGCTGAGGAGGGGTGGCGGCCAGCGGGGAACGCCGCGCGGCTGGCCAGGATCTGCGGGAGCTGAGGGACGCGGGATGGAGACGCCTGAAACTCGGATGGGGGCCGGTTCGCACCTGTGTGAGCGCTCGGTTGCTGTCTTATTTGACAGTTTTTAAGTGAGGGTAAGGCTTACTAGCTTTGTTCCCTAGATGTTTAAAAATAAGAAGTGTGCCAGGATGCAGTGACTTCTCACGGACTCCAAGCCGAACAGGCAGTAGGTTTCGGGCACGGAGCCCTGTGAATAGAATCCGAGGCAGATCGCCATCACCTGCAGTCGGGAGCTTGCTGCCTAAACCAAGCAGACGTTGTCAAGTCTTTGCGTTCATCACATTTAAATTCGTGAACTTTGGGGGCTCGAACCGGTCGATTTTCTATTGGTAAACTGAAGTTGGTAGTTGCTGCAAAAAGCTTTAAAGTAAGAAAAATGTTAAGAGGACCCTTTGCTGAAATCTATGGTATGTCTTCAAATAAAAGTGGAAAGTCTATTTTTCCCGTATATTTTAATGATTACCAATTAAGTAATTTTAACTAGTGTCATTTGAACTGTTAAAACGAGCAAGGATGGAAATTTTATTTGCCTTAATGCATAATTTAACCGTACTGTAGAAATGAAAGAAGTAGGTTATTGGCTGTCCTCTCGGTTGTCTTGTATTGGAGTGCTTCGTCGTGTGTGTTGAAAGTTAACGTGACCGACCGAGCTGAATTTTCAAGCTGTCATTTTAGAAAGTTGCACCATAGATTTCCAGCCTGATAATAGCCAGTGTGATTGCTTCTAATAAATGCCCACATTTACATGGGTTCTCTCTCTTTAAGAGCAGCTTTGGTTGTTTAAAAGTAAAAAAGGGAACACTGTTGACATGGGTAAGGAAAGTGGAGGCTCAGGGACGGGAGTTTGTCTCAGACTCTCTTCACATCCTACCATGGACTCGTGTTGTTTTCGTTAGGTGCTGTCCAGTCGGTCTGACTCACAGAGACCTTTGTAGGGTGTTCAATGGCTGATTGTTTTGGGAGTGGATTGTCACATCCTTCTCCCGTTTGTTTTTGTTTTGTTTATTTGTTTTGCGGTGCTGGGGGTCCTCAGAGAGTGCAGAGCAGCACTCTTCCAACTGAGCTAAACCTCAGCCCTATGGACTTGTTTTGGCAAACAGTTTCTCAGGCTATTATTTGTAGCTTATGGAATGGACTGGTTATGAAGTAAAAAGTTGTGTGATGTTGTAATGGCATATTCTTCAAAGTATCTTTGACAAGATGAGCAGTTTATGTACTTATATTTTCTTCCTTAAATCAGGCATGCGGTGTTACAACTATATCTTAATATAAATCTGAGACTTGGTACCAGGTTAATTACAACAGAAATAGGTTATAGTAGTTTTTAAAATGGTTTCCCTCATCCCCAGTACTGGAGATTGAATTTTGGGCCAAATGCACACTAGGCAAGCACTCCATCACTGAGCTACTAGCTCCCCTTTTTTTTGTTTTGTTTTGAGAAGGGGGCTTGCTAAGTTGCCCAGGCTGGTCTAGAACTTGCAGTCCTCCTGCTTCAGCCTCCCAAGTGCTAGGATTACAGACTTGTGCCACCACACGTGATATAAGATGGCCTTTTCTTAAACACATGCGCACACACACACACTATTTATTTATTTATTTATTTTTATTTTTTCAGTACTGAGGGGTTGAAACCCAGGGTCTCATGCATGCTTTGCAAGTGCTCTACCACTGAGCTGCACCCTCAGCCCAATTTTTATTTTTATTTTGAGGCAGGGTTTGGATAAGTTATACAGGCTTCCTCTGGCCGTGAACTTGTGATCCTCCTGCTTCCATGTTCGCTAGGTAGGCATGTACTACCTAGGTACATAAAATACTTCAAAGATTTACCTTAAAAATAAAATTTTGTAGTTCTCTGGAATTCTAAAATTGAAAACTTGACATAGATTTAGAATATTCTAAATATGCTCTAATAGATATATTCTACTTTATAATAAAAATATATATTATCATTATTACTGGTATATTTATTGAGTACTTTTTTTATGTGCCAGAGCCAGGCTGGATGTTAGGCGCTTTATAAACTATACCGATAATCATCACAGCACATAAAGTAGCTATTTTATGCCCATACCAACTCTGAAAATTTAGCTTAAGATCCTGCAATAAATAGGTCACTGTACTGGTATTCAAACTATGACATGATCCCAGAGCACCTAGTATAATGCTTCTGTGTGTCTATTTAAATCCCCACATATCTTTGGTTTCCATTTGTGGAACATTAATCTACCTAAATATGCCTATAGGTGCTGTGTTTTGTTATGAACTGGGTAGAAATACTTCTATCCTTCTTCTGCAGCTACTGTCTTGCTTTCATTACCATCTAATCACAATATTTTCAATATCCTTTTACTAATATTTATAAAAACCTTTATAAGTTAAAAGTAAGACGTTTCTGAGTTATTTGTATGAATATGAATATACTCTTTACTGTGGAACAGAAATGTACCAAAGTCTGATTTTTCTCCCTATTTACAGTTGTTTGTTTTGTTTTGTGCTGCAGGGAATCAAACTCAGAGCCTCCTTCATGCTAAGGAAGCGCTGTACCACTGAGTTATATGTACCATAGCCCAATATTATAGAATTCTTTGCTGCTTCATAGTTCCTGTCTTCTTCCCAGGCAAAAATAAAAAAAGTTTGTCAGACATCTGTTATGTATGTGCAAAGCAATTTATTGCTGTCCTGAAATGACAAGAGAAGTCTTCCTATTCAATAGTTATTTTGTAGTTTTTTCAGTATCTTTCTCTCCAGTCTCCTCTTCCTGTCCTATGTTTTACTGTGAGTTTATCTTCCTAATACGGATCCAACTTTGCTATTTCTTTCTTGAAAAAAAAAAAAAAAACCTACAAGGTTCCCCACTGTATACATTCAGTGCTAAATATTCAGTCATATATTCAAAGCCTTTCAACTTAGTGTTGTTCTACCTTCTCATAGGTCTCTTTCACTCCTCTTAACCTAGTGTGCTTATCTTGGAACAGTGTGCATTCCCTGCTCCTTGCTTTTGCTTGAGCTATTTCCCTTTAATAGAATGTCTTCCTTTCATTTTTGCCTAATAGGATCTACTGTCCTTCAAGGTTCAGTACAGAGTTCCTTGCTTCCAAAAAACTTTCCTTTGTTCTTCTTAATTAGAATTATTAACTTGTATCTCATAACATTATAGAACTAAATAGAAACATTTTCTTTCGCATAGAATGGTGAATAATAACTTTTGAGAAGACTGGATCATGGTTGATATATTATCCTATGAAGAATTCTAAGCTCAAACTCTCTAGGGACTTTTGATTTGACATTTATAATCATTTGGGATCTATTTCTGGTTAAAACTGTATTTGAAACCAAGATTGCCTTTTTTTTTTTTTTTTTTTTGCAGGACTAGGGGTTGAACCCAGGGCCTCGTGCTTGCATGCTCCTGGCTCTGCCTCCCAAGCTGCTGGGATTATAGGTGTGCGCCACCACGCCCAGCTAAGATTGCCTTTTTGAGTCTTGTTATGAAAACTAATTTATTGTCATTTACTAGTTGAAAAACAGTGCTCAGTAGAAAGGACCAATTCTTTACTGTTTCACTACTGAGTTTTTAAATTATCTTATATATGAATTGCCTGCAGCCATATCATTGTGACGTCAGATCTCAGAAGCTAAGCACGGTCAAGCCTGTTTAGTACTTGGATGGGAAACCACCTGGGAACACCAGTTGCTGTAGCTTGGGAGAAGGACCCGGCAACTCACTCCAAAAACAGCCATTGAAAACCCTTTGAATAGCAGAGAAGCACTAATAATACTGTTTCGCCTGTTGTACGTAGGGTCACTATGAACTGGACAACCACTCGATGGTACCTAACACCAACAACATATATGAATTGACTGATTAAAGCTGATGACTGGCCAACATTGATATGGTAGTCTCCTTTTATCCATGAGGAATACTTCCAGGACCTCCAATGATGCGTATAACCTCAAATAGTATCTAACCATCTTTTCCTATACCAACATACCTATGGTAAACTTTTTTGTGACACTGGAAGGCTGAACCCAGGGCCTTGCACATAGTACCCCCAGCCCTTTTTTTATTTTTTATCTTGAGACAAGGTCTTGCTAAGTTATGCAGGCTGCCTTTGGCTTTGAACTTACAATCCTTCTGTGTCTGCCTCCCACAACACTGTGATTATAGATATGTCCCACTATGCCCCACCAGTAAACTTTAAATTATAAATTAGGCACAGTAAGAAATTAACAATAGCTAATAAAAAAATACAACAATTATAGTACTATATGGTAACAAATGGGAGAAGGACCTGGCAACCCCCCTCCCAAAATCAATCTGCCATTGAAAACCCTATGAACAGCAGAGAAGCACTGACAATAGTGTTTCCCCTATTGTACAGAGGGTTGCTATGAGTTGGATACCGACTCGACGGCACCTAACAACAACAACAACATGGTAACAAAATTGCCAGCATCTATATTCTTGTGCTTTGGAGCATTATTAAGTAAAATTAGGATTACTTTATCATAAGGACTACAATACCCTGACAAGTCATCTGATAATCAAGATATCTACTATTGAATATCTTAATGGGCAGGTAATGTATATAGCATGGATACACTGGAAAAGAGATGATTCACATCCTGGGTGGGACTGTGAGAGATCTCATCATGCTACTCAGAATGGTGCACAATGAAAATCTTATGAATTATTTATTTCTGAAATTTTCCGTTTAATATTTTCTGACTGTGATTCACTGTAGGTAACTGAAACTGGGAAAAGTGAAATCGTAGATAAGAGTAATAACTAATAATAACAATAAAATAATAATATTAATGAAAACAGTAATAAATGACTGTGGGTCATGTTCTCTGATGGCTTGGTAACCAATTTTTCTCAAAGTTGTATGCTCCCCATTGTTTAGTAATAATTGTTTCTCTTTTTCTCTACCATAGTTATATGCTCATAAGACTTTTGAATTTATTTCTTTGAGCTATTGTGTCATTTATCTAATAATTTGTATAGGCTGTAAAAAAATAAAATTTAAATACATTTTTATTTATTAACAAAAAGATTACAAATAGGAAAGGGCAGTGACATAAATATATATGTATTTTTGGTTTTTATTTTTATTTTTCTAGAAATTGGGCTTAGTTTGGCTCTATAGTATTTTTGGATTGCAGGCTTTTTTCATCATCTCTTGGTTTTGTGATCTGAATAATCATTTGGAAAGTACTGAATATATAGTTGTGGTTGATTAACATTAAGAATATCTTTTTAAAAAGTTATTGTATCATTGGTAACTTTGATTTTATGCTTCTATGTATCCAATTTTATGTGCTGATCATAATTAGCTACAAATAATTTTTCTTATGCAAGTGTCTAAAATTATAAAGCTTGTTAATTTTACTAATGGTTTAAAAGATCATATCTATTTAAAATAGTTTTGTAGGAGGGAGAGTTACTGTAACATTGTTTAAATTCTGGAGTTCAGTTTGATAAGAAATAAAACTGTAGCCATACCACTCTGGTGTCTGATATTGTCAGATTTTGGAAACTAAGCAGGGTTGGGTCTGGTTAGTCCTTGGATGGGAGACCACCCAGGAATACCTGGTGCTGTAGGTTAGGGAGAAGGACATGGCTGCCCATTCTTGAAACAGTGAGCCATTGGAAACCCTATGAATAGCAGAGAAGCACTGACAATAGTGCAGGGCATGGCACAGAGTCTGGTAGTGTTTCCTCTATTGTACATAGGGTCACTCTGAGTTGGGCTTGACTCTAAGGCACTTAACAACAACAAAATAGATAGAAAAATATTGGCTTTAATCTAATATGCAATGTAAGACCTTTCTCTTTTAGTTGAACATATTTATATTCTTTTTTTACCCTTTCCTTGCTAGGGATCAAATCCAGGGCCTTGTACAAGTGCTTTATCACTCAGCAATGCCCCCAAATACAAATATTTACATTCTTAAATGTAAATAGTCTTGTTGGATGACTGGGGATGAAGCTCAGTGGTAGAGCACTTGGCCTAACATGCGCAAGCCTGTTGGTTGGGTCCTCAGCATCAACCACGCAAAAACAAAACAAAACAAAATTTCAGCGGGGGATTTTTAATCCAATAACTATTTTACTAGAGAAGAAACCAAGATTAGGAATATACCATAAAAGCAATCTTCCTTTTGTCCTTGAAAATTTTAGGCAACTTCTTTATCTTCTGTTAAATTACTGTAATCACTATGGGTTATAGTTAGACGATAGCAGTTTTAATGATTAATAACTGGCATAATTCAGATTGATTCTGTGTAAAAAGGAGAGTTTCCCTTCCTAGTTTATCACACCTCTGACAAATCTTTAATATTCATCTTCTTTCTGATTTATCATGGGCCGCTAAACCTAAAGACACCAGGTAGCTGCTTGTGCAGTAATTACATGCACAGTGCTTTATGTAGAGATCTCTGGAAGCTACTGTTGAATTACAGACATTCAGCATTTCCAGGGAAGTAGATTCATACAGTTGATCCTTTCTCACTATTAATAACAATGCTAAAATGAAAGATTCAAATCCCCTTTTTCTAAATTACATGTTTTAGTATTTATTTACTTTGAAATTTCATATATGGATTTTATTAGTGTTTTGGCTATCTATAGCAGAATTCCTTTTAACTTTATATGATGGAAAAAATATACAAATGTTCCTTACCAAGAAAAGAAGTGGGTTTTCTTGGTTTGTTTTTAGGGGAATTTTTCTGGCAGTACTTGGAGGGGCCTCTCACATACTTTGCAAGTACTCTATTACTGGACTGCACCCACAGCTTATTTTTAAATTTTTTATTTTGAGACAGGGTTTCATAAAGTTACACAGGCTGCCTCTGGCCTCAAACTTGTGATCCTCCTACCTCAGCCTCCTGAGTCACTGGGATAAGACACATGTACCACCACTCCCAGTGAGAAAAGAAGTTTATACAGTCATCCCTCATTATCTGAGGAAAATTGGTTCCAGGACTCCAAGAATAAAAATCGGATTTTGAAATTAATCATGTCTTTGCTTTGCATAAATTGAATATCTTTCATAATAACTCATGAGATTTGATTTCGGGTATATTTGGGAATTCATGTGACTGGTAGGGTCCCTTCAGATTTATTTGCAATCTGTAACTCTTATTCTAATCCATTCTTTAAACATTATCCTATTTATCTAGCTGCTTGATATTCACAAACCACTTAAAATTTTTCTTTTGTTTATTTACTTTGCGATGCTAGAGATCAAACGTAGGCATGCTAGGTAGGCACTCTATCACTGAACTATGCTCCCAGCCTCAAGTTTTCATGTGTGTTTGTTAACATTTACACTGTTAGTTGCACTTGCTTTCTAAAGTATCTTGACCTAAAATCTCACAAACTGAACATTGATTGTTGCAAACTCAAAGATTACATTAAATTAAAACTTGACCTTAATTGGAGTACATACTTTAGGATTATGTATTTGCTTAAGGAGAATTTTAATTGTATAATTTTTATAGCATAATCTCTAGTAAATCCAACTTTTCAGCATAATCTTTGGCAAATTCTCTTTTTTTACAATGATAGAAACTAAGATGATCTGCTTAATTAAGTATATAATCAAGTTTAATCTGTTAATCTGGGATTGTATAATGTGTGCTTGACATATATGACAATTGTCAGTTAATACTAAAATCATACTCAACACTATTAGATAGCCCCAGCACTGCAAAAGGATAAAAAAAAAGGAACTGTAATCACTATTAGGTAGAGATAGGTACACACACACACACACACACACACACACACACACACGCACAATTTTGAATTTATTTTTAGTTCACAGTATTATTGGTTTAGAAGTTGAGTATGTTGAAAAAGAATTAGGACTTTTATATAATGCTTTTATTTTTTTTCTCCTGATGAAATTTCTCTTTAATTTTGCCAATGACTTACTCTATTAACATTTAATTTCTTTGATACTTTTCACATTTTTAGTTTTAAGGGACATCAGTCACTCAGTTTTTTTCTCCTAGACCTTTCCACATTTGTAAGATTTTTATATCTCAAGCTTGATAATCTTATTCAGCTATTATTTATGTATAAGTACATATTATTTATGTACAAGTACATAGTACTTATGTCCAAGTACAAGTTTGATATAAGTGGTCCATTTTACTCCTTTCCACAGCATAATTTGTAACCCAACTTGTCAATCACTGGGTATTGTTACTGTTTTACCTCCCTGGGAAATTGGAAATCTTGTAAACTCTGTTCCTACTTAACCATTGCTTCTTGTATATCTCCTTAGTGGGCATTGTTTTCACTTTCTCCAAATCAGTGTCCATTCTTGCCCCTGACTACCCTTGCTTTGTTGTTGTTAGGTGCCATCAAGTTGTGCCTGAATCATTGCAACCATCATAGGGTTCGTTTCAGGAGTGGATGGCCAAGTCCTCCTCCTGTTTTTGCAGTGCTGGAGATCCTCAGAGAGTGCAGCGTAGCACTTTATTGAGCTAAACCCCAGCCCACCCTTGCTTTAGGCACTAGTTTCTCACATCAGTAATATAGTCTGATGTCAAAATAATTTTTCTTGCCTTTAGTTGCCTCCTCAACACCTGTCACAACAAAATGAAGCTCTCTGTTATCTCAAGTTGTCTCTGTAGGACTTTGTGTATGTACTACAGCCTTTACCTTTACTTGTGCATACTCTTATTCCCTTGTATTAATTTCTTGCTCTTACTATGCTACTCTTAATTTCATATACATTGTTCTTTACATTTACCATCTTGTTTCCACTTTATCCTACAAATAAATTATAATTCAGAAATAGAATTTTGGGAAGCTGAGGCTGTAATTTGGTGGTTGAGTGTTTGCGTGGTGTACACTAAGCCCTGGGTTCAATCTTCAGTACTGCAATAATAATAGTAGTAGTAGTAATAATAATAATAATAACAATAACAACAACAATAATAAAGTTTGGATTAGGTGACAATCCACATTTAACTCATAAAAATTAGTGTCTGAAGGCGGGTGTGGTGGTGCATGCCTGTAATCCCAGCAGCTTGGGAGGCGGAGGCGGGAGGATTTCAGGTTCGAGACCAGAGCCAGTCTGCATAATTTAGCAAGACCTGGTCTCAAAAAGTAAAAAAAAACGGGCCGGGGTGCAGCTCAGTGGTCCAGCACTTACAGAGCATGCAGGTGCAAGGCCCTGGGTTCAACCCCCAGTACCACAAAAAAAATAAATAAATAAAATAAAAAATTAGTGTCTGTTTATAGATACATAATTTGGCAGAAAATAACCAGTTTACCTAGGGCAGTTGAGTTTATTCTAGAAGTAGATACTTTGTTATCCCACTTTATTTTTCCCATAATTACTATGATGGGCATGTGTTACTATAATTTGTAGTCTGAATTCTAATATAACAGAACTTTGTTTTAAATATATTGTTGATTCTTCTTCATATTTATACCTGCTCTTATTGATAAAGGGCTACTGTTGGAAATACTACAACTAAAAAGGATTTGAAGAATTTGAATATTGTACATTAGAGAGAATTGAGCTGTGGTGAATACCTGTAATCCCAGGGATTTGGGAGGCTGAGGCAGGATTGTAAATTCAAGGCCAGAGGCAGCCTGAATAATTTACTAAGACCCTGACCCAAAATTTAAATAAGATAAACAAACAAACAAACAAATAGGGCTGGCTGCAGTGGTGCATGCCTGTAATCCCAGCGACTCAGGAGGTGGAGGCAGGAGGATTGCAAGTTTGAGGCCAGAGGTAGCCTGCATAACTTAGCAAGAACCTGTGTCAAGATGAAAAATTAAAAAGGGGCTAGCAGTGCAGCTCAGTGGTAGAGCACTTGCAAAGTACATGCGAGGCACTGGGTTCAGCCCAGTGCTGGCTCGGGAGGCAGAGGTGGGAGGATCGCAAGTTTGAGAGCAGAGGCAGTCTCCGTAATTTAGCGAGACCCTGTCTCACAAAGTAAAAAAAAAAATGGGCTGGGGGCCCAGCTCAGTGGTCCAGCACTTGCAAAGCATGCAGGTGCAAGGCCCTGGGTTCAACCCCCAGTACCGCAAAAAAAAAAAAAAAAAAAAAAGTCAAAAAGGGCCTGGGGCTGCTGCTGTGTGGTAGAGCACTTGCCTAGCATGCAAGAGGCCCTGGGTTCAACATTCCCAGAACCCCCTGCCACTCCCAAAAAAAGAATTTAGATGACCTATATTGGAGGTTGTCATCAGTTTATATAGATCATTGACAGAAAGAAGCAGACCAAAAGTTAATGTCATTTAAATTACAGTCAGCAGCACATAGTTTGAAATTCAAAGAAGCACGAAAGATATCAATGTAACTGTCTAATGCTCCATTTTCCCCTGTCATGTAGTTACATTTTTACTGTCAGTGGAATAAAGTAGAGCCAGGATTTCTTTGATAAAGTGTCAGCTGTTCTTGTCTAATCTGATAGCATACTTTGGATAGTGCCTAGAAGTCCACCTGGCTGTATAAAGGAAATCTTGCTGTTTTGACTTTCTAATCAGATAACTAAGAAGGACCTGGCAACCCCCTCCCAAAAATCAATCTGCCATTGAAAACCCTATGAACAGCAGAGAAGCACTGACAATAGTGTTTCCCCTTTTGTACAGAGGGTCGCTATGAGTCGGATACCGACTCGACGGCACCTAACAACAACAACAACAATCAGATAACTAAATGCGAAGCAGTAAAAATTATGTACTTATTGATCTTTATGCTTTTTCAGTTTCTGGGATATGGAAAAATGATTGCTTTCCCCGTATTTCCTTATGGTCAGAACAAAAGATGCTGAAAAGTTTTGTTAGTAGTGAGGTTTTTGGAGCATTGTTTGGAAGTTGCCAGTAGGGGATGAATAGGTTTCTTTTTTCTTTCTTTTATTTTTTCTTTTTTATGAATGTCTTTTTTGCCAGTTATTAATTGTAAGCCTTTGTTTGTCTTGTTTTGGTGGTTGGTTTGGTTTTTTGAGACAGTCTCACTATATAGCCTGGACTGGCCTGGAACTTGCTGTGTAGCTCAGGCTGCCTGCAAAATCTCAATCCTTCTGTGTCTATATCCTCCTGAGTGCTGGAATTATAGCATGTACCATCATGCCTGGCTAGTTTTAAGTCTTAATGGAGATTAGAGGTTAAAACTTGATTACATCTCAATATTCTTTGCAATCCATAATTTCCATTTTCAGTTCCTGGTCATGTCATTAAATTTCCTATCCTAATGCATACATTTGTAATTTAATATTGCAAATTTCACTAGTGTTACTACACCTATGTGTATTTATATATAGTTTACTAGTGTTAGTATATATACATAAATACATATGGTATATGCATATATAATGTTAACTAAATTGATTAGAGAGTTCTTGCAACATGAATGATGAGTCAAGAGTTGTTTGTTCAGTGAATAATTTTACAATAAAATCCTGATAGAGATGGTAATGCAAGAGTGACTTTTTCTGGATACTTTTGAGAATACTAAAATCATATTAAAATTGTCTTTAGTGAAATAGTTAATAGCATTCTGTTTCCTTGCTTGTTTGATTTATTTTAAAAGTCATTCTCTGTGCAGGTATTTTGCAGCTTGATTCATACACATTTGTTAACTTGTTAAACATGTAAATAACTACATGTAAGCATTTTAATAAATATAAAATTGACATTTCATATTGGCAAAATTTGGAATTTCGTTATGATCTCATCTTGTTGCTGGGTGCCGTCAAGACAGATCTGACTCATAGTAACTCTGTGTACAACGGAATGAAACACTACCCAACACTGCCATGCACAGGATCTTTTTAAGTTCGAGCCCAGTGTTTCTTCTCATTTTGACTTATGTCACATCAGCAAAAGGAGGTCCCAGGGGCTTTACTCCAATCCCATTATTAAGGTCAACTCTTATCTCATTTGTTAGAGTGGGACCCCACACTCTCTGAAGACCTGAGTTCTATCCCCAGAACTGCAAAAACAGAGAAGGGTGTGGCATTCCACTCCTGAAGCAATCTCGAAAAACAATCAGCCATTGAGAACCCTATGAGGGTTGCTATGAGTCAGACCCCACTCAACAACACCTAACAACAAACTTTAAGGAGGCAACTCTTCCCCAATCCTTTCTTGAATGCTTTCCAGCCTGGGGGGCTCATTTTCTAGCACTATATTTGACAGTATTTCTCTGCTATTCGTAGAATTTTTAATGGCCAATTGTCTCAGGAGTGGGCTGTCAGGTCCTTCTTGCTAGTCTATCTTAGTCTGAAAGCTCAGCTGAAACCTGTCACCATGGTGGCCCTGCTGCTATCTGAAATACGTGTGGCAGAGCTTTCAGCATCACAACAACATGCAAGCCCCCACAGCATGACAAGCTGACCAACATAGCTGAGAATATTTAAATTAAATATGATATAATTTACTTTTAAATTAAATGAATCCTAATCCCCTTTCTTGTGCCCTGTTTTATAAACAGGCTAAACCTCATTGTGGATAATGGAAAAGTTTTTGGTCGCCAGCTTAGCAGTTGTGTAATCTAGATGCACTTTGGAGCTACTGTTCTGAGTATCTGTACTAATTCCCTTTACTGATTTTTTCATTAAGGAAAAAGAGACACAGTGAAATTCTGAATAAAAGGAAAATGGATTTGATTGATTAGTAGCTGTGACTTTTCTTTACCTTTCTTTTCTTTATAGACATGGTCTTACTATGTAGCCCAGCCTGGCTTTGCACTTGTGATCCTCCTGCCTCTGCTTCCTGGGTGCTGAGATTACAGGTATGTGCCATCATTCTGGCTTTCATCCTTTTTTAACTTATTGCTTCCTTTTTTGCACAGGAGAAGAAATTGGAGGAATAATGTTTTGTGTTTCTTATATGCCATACTGGTTGTTAATATGAAAACATCATTTTGTCTAGAAAGCCTTATCAGTATTCCTAAGGGTGGTCCTTTCCACCTTCCTCTCTCACATCTTCCTGCTCTGTTCCCTGTTAACTTCTTTTTAATTGTACTTAGTTAACAAAGCATTGGGTATTAATTATTTGCAATCTGGTTATGTTATGACTGTGATACTTAAAAGGATGTTATGTGGAAGAAGAATTAGGTTTTATATGGCAGAAAAAGGATGAAACAGGACAACTGGGTGGATATGGAAAGATTGCTTGAAGTATGAGTTGACTTTCTAATAGGACTATTGAAAAATTAGCATTAGTAGTTTTTATGACCTTTCATGAATGCTGTAGTAAAATGTTGTACTATCTAACCTGTAAGGTGTTTTTTTTTTTTTTTTTTTTTTTTTTTTTTTTTTTTTTTTTTTTTTTTTTTTTTTTTTTTTTTTTTTTTTTTTTTTTTTTTTTTTTTTTTTTTTTTTTTTTTTTTTTTTTTTTTTTTTTTTTTAACGTAACACTGAGATTCTAGGAGTTTATGATTGTTTATCTATGTTTTATTTGTCTCTCTCAACTTTTACCATACTGGCTATAGTTTATGTCTGATGTGCTGAGTTTCTCTGTAATCTATCTGGACATGTATTTATTCTTTTTTATGGTGTTTAGGACTTAGTGTGTTTCCTCAAACTGCTGATTCATGTCTTCAGTTCTGAAATACAATCCAAATGCTTATCAACAGCAGAATTAAGAATACATTTAGTATACAATGGAATATAATAGTAGAAATAAAAACAAATTGTGGCCATGTGCAGCAATTGAGATAATAGTAAGCAAAACCATACAGAACTAAACAATATATTATTTAGGGTTATGTACACATTTGTGGTGGGGATGGGATTTAGCTCAGTTGGCAGAGCACCGCTCTGCAGTCTCTGAGGTCCCGAGTTCTATTCCCAGTACCACAAAAATGGGAGAAGGACATGGCAATCCACTCCCGAGGCAATCCCGAAACAATCAGCCATTGAAAACCCTTTGCGGGTCGCTGTGAGTCGGACAGAACTCAATGGCACCTAACAACAACAACATACATTTGTGGTAAAGTTGTAAAGACAAGCAAGAGAATGATGAACAGAATTCATTTTAGAGATCATCTTGGAGAAGAAAGGAAGACAATGGCTAAGTTGGTATAGCAAGGAGACTTTAGAGGCAGTGGTATTGCACTTTATCTTATTCTGGGTAGTGTTAAATAAATGTTTGTTTTGTCATTCTTTTTAGTATGCATATATTTCCTAAATTTTTGTACCTATTCAATATTAATATAAATATTTTAAAGATCTCAAAGAATTTAAATAAAACAGGCTTTGAGAGCAAATGAATACATGTATAATTATCAGCTTATCTTTGAAGAAATTCACAGTTTAATTGACTTGAATAACTATTGAATTTTCATTTGATTGGTTAATAGCAGTTTTTAAAAGCTCAAAGTATCATAATTTTAAGATACTAATGTAATACATACCTTTCTTCTATGAGTGTTTATAATAGGAAATTATGCAACATTATTATATTTTAAGCCAATTTAAAAAATTAAGCCAAAGTGCAATTGTCAAACAAATCTCCTATATTCAGGTCCCTATTTAGAATCTCCACAGTGACAAGCCCTCTGCTATTTTCTGTACTGATTAACCTGGCAGCAGTCTGGAGTTAGCTGTGATTATGTATATCTGAGGGTTACTTTAGGTTATTCTTTGAAAATAGGACTCCAAGCAAAGCATCTTGTATTCCTTTTGCAGATATGTTGCTGAAGTGCTGCCGAAAGGGCCAGAGATGCAAGGATTTGGGACACATTTTGAACCTTTAAACTGTCTGACATTGACCTCCTTTCATTATTAATAAAGAAGAAGCAGGAGCTTAGGATTTATTAACACCAACTCATTATACTAACCGGACAATGTTCTGCAAACACGTCTACATTTTGTAAAGAACTGGATTGGCACAGAATAATTTTGTATTTTATTCAGCTTATAATATGACTCAATGGAGGAAAATCTGATAAGCATGAGAGAAGACCATTCTTTTCATGTTCGTTACAGGTAAGACTATTGTGTTCTTAGGAGATGGCTTTTAGTACTTATTTAAACATGTATTTCAAATTTCAATTTGAAAATATTAAAAATATACCAACTGTAGTTAGTATGTTCTGTAAGCAGAGTTTTCTTCTTGTTATGGTGTTGTTTTTATATCCTTTCTGTAGTAAAATGGTAGTAGAGACCAATTATAAACTATGATTTGTTAATGTTCTCTGGAAGAGTTTATGAATAATTACTTTGTGTTTTATAACTTTATACAATGCAAACATTAACATGGAATATATTTTAAAATCTTTGGGGGTAAAAGGTGAAATTTTTTAACATTTTATAAAGTTTTATTATTTCAGACAATAAACAATTTGAATTTATTAGTAAATTAAAGACAGTGGCATGTTTTCTGAGATAAGTCTACACTATGAAGGGTTTCATGGTTCTTACTTCAAGTATCACATATGTATCAGAATTATAAAAAGGTTTAGAATATTTCAGGCCAGTACATTTTAATTATAACAAAAAAATAAAAAGAAAGGCAGAGGACATATTCACTTTCAAAGAGCCAGGCAAGGTGGCACATGCCTGTAATCCCAGCAGCTGGGGAGATGGAGGCAGGAGGATCGCAAATTCAAGACCAGAGGCAGTCTGCGTAATTTAGCGAGACCCTGTCTCAAAAAGTAAAACAAAACAAAACAAAACAAAAGGCTGGAGGCGGCAGCTCAGTGGTCCAGCACTTGCAAATCATGCAAGTACAAGGTCCTGGTTTCCTGAGTGAAGGTGGTTATTACCAAATCTTAGATGCCTTAATTTGTTTTTAGGAAATAGTGAAATTTATCATCCTATGAAGTAGATGCTTCATGTTAGGGCATGGTGCCTAGGAAGTTTATATAGATAAGGTAAGGGCATTTCTATTAAAAATAAAAAGTTTCAAATAAAGAATGGAAGACATTCAACATAAGATGAGCATTTAATAAGAAAAGCCCTCATCTTACCCTATAGCCATATTTCCAAAAACCTGGATGTTACATACTTTTTCCTTCTCACTCTCTGAATCTGGCATGAAGTTCTGCCTGTTTGATCTCTGAAATGGTATTCAGATTCATCTTGCATCTGTAGTCTTCCCACCACTGCTCTAGTTCAGGTTCCTAGGATCTTCTCTCCATTCTCCACCCATTCTCCACTCTTTTCTTTTTGAAATCCATCTGTTTAATTTGCCACTAGAGGGCTCAGTCTGAACACAGAGCTAACCAAACAGTCTTTCTGCTTAACACCTAAAGTGGTATCTAGTCACCTGAAAAGCAGAGCCATGCTTAACACAAGCTCTTTCATTGTCTAGCTTTCACCTGTGCCTTAAACCTTACTTCTGCCATTTTCCATCTTGTACTTTGATCTTTTTCCTTGCACACTACACTGTCTCCTCATGTCTCAGTGCCTTTGCTGATGCTATATCCTATGACCTGAATTCCCTTCCCATTTTCTTTGTTTAGCTAATTTTATTCATTGTCTAAGATTCAGCTCACAGATTATCTCCTTCTGGAAACCATTTTTGAACTCCTTGATTTGGCTGGGTGCCCTCCCTGTGCTCACATTATGGCCTATCCGTATTTCTTTCTTAGCACAAACTATATTAAAATTCAGTATATCTGTTTTTATGGCTATTTTTTCCTCTTCACTTCACCCTTGTTTAACTCTTAACTCCTTTGGGCAGCCTTGCTGCTGAACATGTTGTTTTGTATACGTGTCCATAGAATTTCATTGGATACAACCATCATATCAGCTACTAAGATGTTTATCTGTCTTGATTGCAAGGAGTGATGTGCTCTTTGATGCTGTTTGAGAGCAATAGAAGGAGTGGATTGCACCCTCTGCCTATAGGAAGATCTCTTATATTTGTCCTTTTTCCATGATGCAGCACAAGTGAACCATGGTTATACATTGTTATTGGACTTCACCAAGGGAAACTTAAAAATCGATACCTGTCATCAGTAAGAATATACTAATAAACCCCTGGCTTCATCAGTGCTCTAAGATACAGCATTCTATATATTGATTGGATTGTTATGTAATTGCAGGTAATGATTTGAACCCTCTATGTTAGGTGTTTTGGGAGAAGGACCTGGCAACCCACTCCCAAAAATCAATCTGCCATTGAAAACCCTATGAACAGCAGAGAAGCACTGACAGTAGTGTTTTACCTGTTGTACGCAGGGTCCCTATGAGTCAGATACCGACTGGACGGCACCTAACAACAACAGCATGTTAGGTGTTTGGGAGAAGGACCTGGCAACCCACTGCCAAAAAAACAATCAGCCATTGAAAAGCCTATGAATAGCAGAGAAGCACGACAATAGTATTTTGTCTGTTGTACATAGGGTCACTATGAGTTGAACACCGACTTGATGGCACCTAACAATAACCAAACAACAACATTAGGTATGACCTAGTATAAGTTACTCTTCTACTCTGGTAGATACCATATTTAGCATGTAGTGTTTTATCCATCTAGTTCTTTCATTGTAGAGGACCTCATCTATCCCTGGAGAAATTTCCACAGTATAATGATTTTGTACTTTTGGAAGGGAGTATTTTCTTGGACACTAAAGATCTTCCTGAGGGATATCAGAATGCTTTATGAAATATTTTACACCTATTTGGGAAGGTGGACACTGATAGTAAAATGGAATACACACACGCACACACACACACACACACGCACACACACACACACACATTTTTTTGAGGCAGTGCCTTGGTATGTTACCCAGGCTTATCTCAAACTCCTAAGCTCAGGTGATCCTGCAACCTCTGCCTCCAAGTGCTTATGATTATATTTTTTTGAAAAAGAACTATCTTTTAGAGATATATATTAAATATATATATAGATAAATATTTATAAGTAAAGTCATATACTTTCTAGAATGTACTTCAAGTTAATCAGGTTGGAGGAATGAGGATGGAAGTAGAGATGAAACATATTGATAATACATACATATATATATATATAAGTAATAGCTGAAGTTGAAAATGGGTACATTATGTTCCTTGTGCTAATATCTGTAGTTTTGTTTCTTTGGGACATGTCTTTGTTCATACTTGTTACTGTGAATAGTAAACATTTCAATACTTTAATATTGTAAATGTGAGGCCATTGCACTTAAGTTATAAAAAGATACAATTTGGTATTAGACTCTTCAGTTTTATTAGATAATTATAATTGTTAATAATATTCTTTCCTGAAGAATGGTCTAAGGGAATGTGGAGTAATAGAAAAAAAAAATAGATTTGGAGACAAAAACACTTTTGCTGTCACCTGACTTTAAGCCAGCCACTTAACCTGTATGAGGATCAATATCCCCTTCTATATTAATACCTACCTCAGAGAGTTATTTTGAGAATTAAATTTGGTATATGTTAAAATCACTTTTAAAATTAAGTTACTATATAAAATTTAAATTTAGATAATTTTGCAATACTTTCCCTTTTACAAAATAAACTAGAAAAGCTAGATACACGTGGCAAATTGAGTGGATGAAAATTGTTGGTTAGAGCTAGGACTGGTGATAGAAAAGGTCCATGCCTAATTAGAACACATAGGGTTCATAATAGGAGATTTTGTAGTGGAAAAGATGAAGAGCATTCTTCTTTTGGATCTTATGTCCTGAATCCCATCATTTGTTCTGAAATAGTGTGTAAGACTTTTGAGAAGTCAGATTTGGAAATAGTATTATCAGATCTTTTAAAATGATGTAACATCAAGGCTTTAATCCTATTTTGCTTTCACTGATATCTGTGAACACAAGAAACAAGAATTAAGCAAGTAAAGAAAATAGTAAAGGTCAAAGTCTAGTGTGGAAGAATTTTTTTTTGAGAAATTGAAATAACATGGGTTTGTTACAGAAAAAGAGGAATTATACCTAAAATGTAATCCATTAATAGAAAAAAATGGAAACCTTTTAGTCAAGGACAATAATGTTTATTTATAGGTATTAGAAATACAGTTTGATTGTAGAGCTAGTTAGATCATTAGGAAGGACAGGAAACTGTTGGATATTTTATTTATTTATTTATTTATTTATTTATTTATTTATACTGGAGAGTGGGACCCAGGGCCTCATGGATACTGTGCAAGCGCTGTACCACTGAGCTTCTTCACTCCCAGCCCCATTTTTATTTATCTTGAAAAACAATCTCAAGGGCCTGGTGTGCACACCTGTAATCACAGTGACTTGGGAGACTAAGGCAGGAGAATCACAACTTCAAGGCCAGAGGCAGCCTGTGTAACTCAGGAAGACCCTGTCTCAAAATAAAAAGTGGGCTGGGAGTGCAGCCCAGTGGTAGAGCACTTACAAAGCATATGCAAGGCCTTTGGTTCAACCACCCCCAGTACTGAATAAAAAGAAGGGAGAGAGGAAGAAAAGAAACAGGGTCTCCCTGAGTTACGTAGACTGGCTCTGGCCTTGAATTTATGATCCTACCCCTCCACTTCCCAAGTTACTGGGATTACAGGCATGTGCCACCATGCCTGGCCTATGTGGGATATATTTCAATGGAGAGATATTTTCCCAACTTGATTTCTACATTAGGGTATGTTCTCTGTTTTCAACCCAACTGGTAAACAAATGAAGTAATTCTATTCTCTCATAGTGACAGAAAAGATATGAAATTACTTTCTCTGTTACTATTTAATGTATCTTCTAAAAAAATTGATCAACTACCTTGCCCTATTTTGCGGTTACATATATTTGATTGAGATGGGGATTTTCCAGAATATTGTCATCTTCTCTAATAAAATATATTTGAGTCATAATATATTTGAGTCAAAATATATTTGAGTCATAATATATCTCAGAATTAACAACCTATAGAGTTTTGGGCTTTATTTTGGGCATTAGTTATTAAAGTAACTTCTCTGAAATAGTTTCTCTTATAAGACAGTCTTACTCCATGGCCTTGGAGAACAGTGTGTAGCAAGCAGTGTTTCAGTAGGGTTTGCTATCACAGTGTAACTCTTACACCATTCAGCCTATAGCTAAATTTTTTTTGGATATCTAGATTGATGGTTTGAGTATAAAGTTGTATGTAAATTTAAATCCAGAAGGTCAAATATTTGTGCTGATACTTATTTGTAGAAAATGTTTCTCTGCTTTGTGTAGATATACACAAATACTTATAAACTTGTAATTTATAAATGTCTTGCATATGAATAACCAATTCAGCTTTATCCCTAACTTTTTGGCCAGAAACCCAGTCATCCTGATCTGATAGTAGTACTCTATGTGACTATTTTCCTACTTCTCCCTCATTTGAAATCATATGTATTTATGGTGGCATATCATTTTTTTTAACCAATACTATATTGATGGATGTTTAAGTTAGAGTTTTTTGGTGCGATGAATAGCCTTTCATGTATCTTTTGAAATTGTATAACTATACCCTTTTTATTTCTAACAGTAAAAATGCTTGATATATAATTTTTCACATAATTAGAATCCTTTAAGTTGAATTTTAATAGGAAAAAGATTATATATAAATATCTTTTCCAATTTTTTTCTTTGATAATTCTTAAAAGTTTATTGGTTTCTGTATTTATATAGGTAAACACAACTAATTCAGATACCTTATCTAGGAGCTTGCATTTTTAAAAATATTTTCTTATTGTTGACAGTACTAGGGGGTTGAACCAGATCCTTGAGCATGTTGGGTAACAGCTCTACCACTGAGCTGCACCTCCAGTCCTCTGTTTTTATTTTTTATTTTGAGATAAGATCTCATTAAATTATACAGGCTGCCTTTGGCTTTGAACTTATGATCCTCCTGCCTCAGCCTCCTGAGCCTCTGAGATTACAGCTGTGTGCCATGGCTCCCTGTTTCAAAAATACTTTTAAAGGGAGTTTTCCCTTGCAGAAGACAAGAATAAGCTTTACTAAATGTAAACTGACTTATAAAGAAATACAAATAGCTTGACAAGATGGTACATTCAGTAATCATAGCACTGGCTAGTAATCCCAGGACTTTGAGGCTGAGGCAGGAATATCTTAAGTTTAAGGCCAGCCTAACCTACATAGAAAGTTTGAAGCCAACCGGAGCTACATAGGGATGCCCTGTCTCAGACACACACACACACAAACACAGAGAAAAAAAAAAGGCACAAATATAATGGCTTAAGATTTCTGATTTATCTGGGCATAGTGGTACATGCCTGTAATTCCAGTGATTTGGGAGGCAGAGGCAGGAGGATCACAAGTTCAAGACTAGATGCAATCTGTGTAATTTAGCAAGACTCTGTCTCAAAAAAGTTAAAAAATGGGCTGGGCATGCAGCTCAGTGGTCCAGCACTTGCAGAGTACACAAGTTCAAGGCTCTGGGTTCAACTGCCAGTACCGCAAAAAAAAAAAAAAAAAAAAAAAAATTCTGACTTAACTGATTTATCTTTCCATGTACATAGGATCTTCCCTCCTACATCTAATTGGCTTCATCTAATATTGAAGCAAAATATTAAATAGAGGTTTAGGTGTATTGTATTATTTTTCATAGATCCATAAAGTGAAGGTAAAGTCATTAGTCTGGGGGTGCAGCTCAGTGGTGGATCACTAGCCTAGCTTGTGCAAGGCCCTGAGTTTATTACCGCACTCCCTTTTGTTACTTTTTCATTTTGAGACAGTTTCCTTAAATTGTGCAGGCAGTCTTTGTCCTTGAACTTGCCATCCTTCTTCCTCAACTTTCTATGTTGCTGGGATTACAAATGTGTGCCTCAGTGCTCAGCTAAGTCACTACTCTTAACTGTGAACAAGCAGTAGCCATTGGATAACTCAGCTGAGTTGTTTAAAAAAAAGATACCTGGATATAAAATTTGAAAGTTAGCTATTAGGTGTGTCTATATAAATCTGCTTATTCTAAATCAAGAGTGTACTTTGAACATTTGCAGTTACTGGCTCCACTAATCTTAGTCCATCTTTTTCTTTTTTCTTTTTTTTCTTACCTCCATCAGATTTATTTTCTACTTTTGCAATCACATTTTAACTTATGGGTCTTAGGCATCTTGAAGCTCTATCTTTTGATAGCATCTAAGCCAGATGTGATGGTGTATGCCTGTAGTACTAGCTATGAGGGAGCTTAGGCAGGAGGATTGCTTGAGCCTAGGAGTTTAAGATCAGTTTGGGCAACTCAGACGCCATCTCAAAAGAAAAAAAAATGGGTACCTTGAAGAAACACATTAACTGGCCTACTATTAAGTACACAAAATATAACATTTGAATGATACTAGGGTCTGTGTAGTTTAATTCACATTTCCTGTTAAAGAGTGATTCCCCATCCCAGGTTGTACATTAGAGTTTCCTGAAGGGCCAGGTACCATCGCACATACCTGTAATCCCAGCAACTCAAGAGGCTGAGGCAAGAGGATTATGAGTTTAAAGCCAGAGGTAGCCTGCACAATCTAATGAGGCCTGGACTCAAAGAACAAATTGAAAAATGGGTTGAGGGTACAACTGAGTGGTGAAGCGCTTACCTACCATGTGTGAGTTCCTGGGTTCAGCCTTGCCAGTGTTGAAAAAAACAAAACAAAAAACAAGAATCTCCTGAAGGCTTTTAAAAAATACAGATGACCAAACCTCACTTGGAGAGTGGGACCATCTTTGAGAGTTTTAAAAAATGCTCCATATGAGCTTTTCTGTAGTACAGTCAGGATTAAGAACCTCTGTTAGAATGGCTCAGAGCTAATTCTAGTGAGAAGTAATTGAGGGCTGTTCCCAAAATTAAAAAGTTTGATAAGCTTAATCAAGAGTTTTTCAAAGAGTAATGTATATATCACTGGTGGTACATAAAGTAATTTTTACTTTTGAATCTTAATAGTTACATATTTGTCTAATGTACCTTACAAAATAAGTACAAATATCACATGAAATTCACAGTTGTCTGGATGCTGATTTGGTCAAAGACAGGGTTTTTTATGATAAGTTAAAGATAGTTTGCCAATTTAAGGGGAAATTTGCCAAATCATAGAAATATATTAAATAAATAGGTAGCACATAGCCATGGGCAGAAGTCATGAAGATGCTGAAGAAACGCAGTGGCAGCTTTGGTGAAGGACACCACCTAAAGTTTAGGATTAGAACTGGAAGTATCAGTGTTTTTTCTCCCAGATAGCATCAGGGAATGTTTCCTTCTGTTGTTCATGGGATCACTATGATTCGGACCTGACTGGAAGGCACCTAACCACAACAACAGCATTTCTTCTGGTTCAACTCAGGGCAGACTTTGAGATCTAAAATTTCTGCATATCTTTGAGTTAATGCTTTCTGACAAGTTTCCTGACATTTAGTTCTGCTTTAAAGTGTGCCTCAGGAATCAAGATATTTTGCCTATTTTTTTTAGAACATAGGTAATTCTATAGTGGTAAGAAAAGGAAGGTGATGCCTGGAATCCCAGTAACTAGGGAGGCAGAGGCAAGAGGATCACAAGTTCAAGACCAGAGGCAGTCTGTGTAATTTAGCGAAACCCTGTCTCAAAAAGTAAAAAAATGGGCTGGGGATGCAGCTCAGTGGTACAGCACTTGCAAAGCACACCAGTGTGATGCCCTAGGTTCAACCCTCAGTACCACACACACACACACACACACACAAAAAAAAAAAAAAAAAAAAAAAAAAAAAAAAAAAAAAAAAAAAAAAAAAAAAAAAAGAAAAGAAAAGAAAGAAAAAAAGAAAAAAGGAAGGTGAATGAGTATTTGTGTATGTGTTGTGTGTATATTAGACAAAAGAAAAGAGGTAGATGGATGCATGATGGTAGGAGGGGTTGGGGTAGGAGAATAGGTTACCTGGATACTTGAATAGAGAACAGTATAAATTATAGAGCCTTATCTTCATAGGTGTTCCTTATTCTCCCCAGACTTTAAGGAATCCAGTGTTTCTGTTGTCCTATATAACAGACCTGTGGGCCTCAGAGAAATTTGAATAGGCAAGTTAGCTGTTGCTACAAATAACTATTTACTGTTTTATTGATAATGTATGTATATTTCAATTAGAGAGGCATTGGTCAGAGCAAGAGTAGCCACAAAGTCCACATTTAAATTATGTCGTTGGAAGGTAAAACACTGGTTTAGTTGTAATGTTGTAAATGTCTGTCCTGTATAATTTTGTAGAATGGAAGCTTCTTGCCTAGAGCTGGCCTTGGAAGGAGAACGTCTATGTAAATCAGGAGACTGCCGTGCTGGTGTATCATTTTTTGAAGCTGCAGTTCAAGTTGGAACTGAAGACCTAAAAACACTTAGCGCTATTTATAGCCAACTGGGCAATGCTTATTTCTATTTGCATGATTATGCCAAAGCATTAGAATACCACCATCATGATTTAACTCTTGCAAGGTAATTAAGCTTTTTACTATCTTCCTTGAAAAAATCCTATACATAAGTTGATATATAAAGATGTATAATTAAAGTTAGCCAAGAAGTGATAATATAAAGAGTAGAAAGGAAGGAGGGAACTAGCAAAGGGAAGCAAAAATTGCAGAAGGTGAGATGGGGAGAAGAAACAATGTAGAGGAATAAGGGGGAAGAGGATAATCTCAATGTAATTGATGCAATTTCATGAGTGCATGGGATAAATAGGGGAACATAACCCAAATGTGCATATGAGTTTTACTACATATTAGTCAAAAGGTTCCAGAAACCTTGTAAGTTGATAAAAGTGTAACCAAAAGTGATATAATAGTTGCATAATAGAAAAAGCCAATGTTGTATTACTCTGTACCCCACCAACATTTACCAATAAAGGGAGGAAAAAAATCTTCCTCCTTAAATGAACTGTTATTTAAAAAAATTTCCATTCAATTAAATTTAATGAGCTTTAATTTAATAGCATTGCTTCTGAAAACTAATCTTTAGGCTAAACACAGTTTAATTGAATGAGCAGCAGTGAAATGTTCTTAAAGTTTAATTAAATGAATGAAATTAAGTTAAATACAGAAATGTTAACTTTTAATTTTTGTTTAAAGTAGGTTTCAAGGCTAATGAGTCTTTCTTACCTTAAGCATGTCAGTTGTCCTCTACGAAAACTATATTCTGGCTACTTTATATTTTAATATCATTTATAGTTTTACTACCATTTGCTCTCCCCACCTAGGACTATTGGAGACCAGTTGGGAGAAGCCAAAGCTAGTGGTAATCTGGGAAACACGTTAAAAGTTCTTGGGAATTTTGATGAAGCTATAATTTGTTGTCAGCGACACCTAGATATTTCCAGAGAGCTTAATGACAAGGTAATAAGGAAATATTAAATGGTAGGCCAAATGCCAGATGTTTTCATTGAAATTGCTTTAGTTAATCTAAAAAAGAAATGTTTGTAGACAAATAGAAATATAAGAGAAAACATAATAAAAATTTTAAAATAGAGAAAGTAAATAGTGAGAGATCCTTCTTTCGTAAATAATCATTTATTTAGTTCTGTATGGATGCTATTATAGAAACTTCTTTCCTTTGACAATAATATCAAGGATATTATAAATATATATGACAAGCAGTATAAAAATATCTGGCCTCTGATTTCAAAATGTAAACTTTACTGATATCTTCATCTAGGTGGGAGAAGCAAGAGCACTTTACAATCTTGGAAATGTATATCATGCCAAAGGGAAAAGTTTTGGCTGCCCTGGACCCCAGGATGTAGAATTTCCAGAAGAAGTGAGGAATGCTCTACAGGCAGCTGTGGATTTTTATGAGTGAGTAGGGCTAATGCAGTGATGGGGCTCCACCTCATGTCCCTACTATACATTCTTTACCAAGTACCAAGTTTTTAAGTTTGGCAGGGGTTTTAAAATTATGGACTAAGAAATAAAAATTAGTTATCAAAATCAGTTGCTTTAGTGTTGTATTGGTAGTGATGTGTAGTTTTCCTTTAAACTGCGGACCAGTGCCCCTTAGTGGCGAAAACAAGAAATATCGATTTTTAGCCTAATTTATTAGGGGTAAATTTAATCTTTTGCCAGTAGAATTTCATAGAACTTCTCAGCTGTAGAGGTTCTATGATTAACTGTCTTTGACTTTGAATAGAAATTTACCTGAATGGTTCAATAAAGTGGCATTCCTGGCTGGTTCCTGTAATTTCCCTCCATTATATGGGTATCTTTAAAATGTTGTACATCATAGCTGAAAGCTTACTTCAGGTTTTTTACTTATTTTTTTTTCCTGATAAAAAGATCTATATCTTGGGGTGGTGGTATAGCTAAATGGTAGAGTGCTTGCCTAGCATGCTTGAGGCCACAGGTCTAATATCAAGCACTGGAACAACAATAATAAAAAAAAAAAAAGCAAGAGTTCTATAAATCAAATAAATAAGAATTTTTCTAAACTTATTTTTCACCACCTTTTTTTTTAATCACTTAGGGAAAACCTATCATTAGTAACTGCTTTGGGTGACCGAGCAGCCCAAGGACGAGCCTTTGGAAATCTTGGCAACACACATTACCTCCTTGGCAACTTCAGGGATGCAGTTATAGCTCATGAACAGGTACAAATGGAAGGCCTTGGAGCCAGATCATTTCCTTTGCCAGAGTTCTAAATAGTGATGAGATTATTCATTGGTTTTATCATAGTTTTCTCTAATTAAAATTTTCTATTTCAGCGTCTTCTTATTGCAAAAGAATTTGGAGATAAAGCGGCTGAAAGAAGAGCATATAGCAACCTTGGAAATGCATATATATTTCTTGGTGAATTTGAAACTGCTTCTGAATACTACAAGTTAGTCTAATATTTCTGTAGATAAATGAGTAGTTATCTAGTCCTATTAAATTATAGGCTTTGGGTTTAAAATCTGGTTTTTGCCGAACACTAACAGCAGAACGCTGGGCTTCTAATCCTGTTTCCTCATCTGTAACTGAACATGTCAATATCTAGATTTGGGGATTATTGTGAGGATTAAATGAAAGAATGAATTAAACACTTAGCATAGTACAAGTGCTCAATAAATACTATTGTACCTAGGGTTTAACAGCAGCAGTATGAGTCCCCTTTATATTTTTATATTAGTTTTTGTCTTTTTTATTTTTATTTATTTATTTATTTAATTTAATTTTATTTTTGCGGTACCAGGGGTTGAACCCAGGGCCTCACGCTTGCATGTTCTGCAAGTGCTGGACCACTGAGGGCTGCACCCTCAGCCCATTTTTAAACTTTTTAATTTTGAGACAGGGTCTTGCTAAATTACACAGACTGCCTCTGGTCTCGAATTTGTGGTCCCCCTGCCTCCGCCTCCTGAGCTACTGGGATTACAGGCGTGCGCCACCGCGCCCGGTATTAGTTTTTATCTTTAAAACTAATTGTTTTTGAATGAAATTCTAAACTTTTACGGTCTTTTAAATCTGTTTAGCATTTGTGTGTATGTGTATCTGTTTTATTTCACCCAAGAGAGGCCAAAGGAAAGCCTGATAACAGAAATACGCCCTAGTCACTGAAATATGCCAGTGATCACTGAATTTTTTCCTTACCATCCTATCCTCTTAGTGAGCAATTCTCTTCTCATCTTCTTTCTGCCCATCTTTGATTCTCACTAAAACTGTGACCGCTTTCATCTACCTGAGCTGGCAATCTCAGCTTTTTCTGTCACAGGACTTCCCTACTCTATCAGTACACTTGAAATATAGTTGGTAGCAAAGTTTAAACTATTTCAAGTTGCCTGGTCTGTGCTTTCTAGATTGTTTGAAGTTTTCTCCAGTTATCATGGATTGAAAGCCCATTTAGATCAAATGAGAAACACAGCAATTGATTTGTATTGTATTTTTAAAGACTCCAGTGTGAGAGACTTCTGGATAGTTTATCATCTTAAAAAGATGGTAAAATGAGCCAGGCGTGGTGATACACACCTGTAATCCCAGCAACTTGGGAGGCAAAGGCAGAAGGGTCACAAGTTTGAGGCCAGAGGTAGCATGTGTAATCTAATGAGACACTGTCTCAAGATAAAAACTGAAAAATGGGCTGGAGGTGCAACTCATTGGTAGCACTTGCATATCCCTGTGTGATGCCCTCGGTCCAACCCCCTGGTTCCGCCTCCCACAAAAAAGGTAAAATGGCTTTGGTCCATTTAAAAATTTGAATGGCACCCCACCTTGGTTTAAATATTGACTAGTGGTTAATATTTGTTGGCTGATTAGTTAGGTATGAATATCCTTTCATACAAACTATGTCACTATATTAAGAGAATAGTATACATTTAAACGTCAGGTGTGGTGGCGCATGCCTGTAATCCCAGCGGCTCGGGAGGCGGAGGCAGGAGGATCGCAAGTTCGAGACCAGAGGCAGTCTGTGTAACTTAGTGAGACCCTGTCTCAAAAAGTAAAAAATGGGCTGGAGGTGCAATTCAGTGGTCCAGCACTTGCAGAACATGCAAGCGTGAGGCCCTGAGTTCAACCCCCAGTACCGCAAAAAAAAAAAAAAAAGAGAGACAGAGAGAATAGTATACATTTTGATTTTAAATATAAAAGTTTCATATATTTTAAAGCCAAAAATATAGAAAAATATTAAATGGTGTACCTGTGGTAAATACTGATGTTTTAGTATGAAGTGGATGCAAGAGTATAAAGTAATTAAACTTACGTTTATTTCCCCCAACAAGTAGTTTACAACTTAGATTTACATATATTCCAAAAATATTTCTAACCAATGTTTTTGGAACTCACCTTTGGAAGTGTATTCAGGCCCACATGAGAAGACTATTATTATATATTCTTCAGAATACAAAGCAGTAGTTTGGCAAATCTACATTAATAATTGAATTTGGTTGCAGAAAGATTTCTGACCTTTTACAAGTCAACTGTATAATCAAAGAATAATGAGGCTGGACATGGTGGCACATACTTGTAATCCCAGCAAATGGAGAGGGTGCAGAGGCAGGAGGATTGCAAGTTTGAGGCCAGAGGCAGCCTTTGTAACTTAGCAGGATCCTGTCTCAAGGTAAAAAATAAAAATAAATAAAAAAGAGGCTGGGAGTGCTGCTCAGTGGTAGAGCACTTGCTAAGTATGTGCAATGCCCTGTCTGGGTTCAGCTCCCCAGTATCACATACACAAAAATAAATAAATAAAAATATATACATAAATACATAAACAGTAAGAATGGCGACGTGTCAGAAAAAGTTGTGCTGCAGGATATAAGGCAATTTCAAAAGTCTTAAAAATGTTTAGGAGGACAAGCAACATTAGAATAAGGGCAGACCATCGAAAGATGACAGCTTTGAAGGTATCATCACAACCTGTAATTTCAGATTTATTTTCTTGAAAAGATCTCACACATTACCATGTAATAATTTTTCATATAGTTATAAGTGTTATGAAGTAAGTCTGTTATTAGGTAGAAGTTAGAGGAAAGAGTCACTTAAATTTTTGGATCGAAGGGAATCTGTAGATTAAAACACTGATAAAGTAACAATAACATCTATGTATTATCTAGGTGCGCGCGGTGGTGCATGCCTATAATCCGAGTGGCTTGGGAGGTGGAGGCAGGAGGATCACAAGTTCGAGACCAGAGGCAGTCTGCATAATTTGGCGAGACCCTGTCTCAAAAAAGTAAAAAAAAAAAAAAAAAAGGGCTTCTGGGGCAGCTCAGTGGTCTAGCACTTGCAAAGCATGCATGCTTAAAGCCTGCAGTACTGCAAAAATTAAATAAATAAATAAATAAATACTTATATATTATCTGCTCTGAACAAGATGCTTTTCCGAGCAATATGTGTATGTGTAAAAATTCATTTAGTCTTTACAGAAGTCCTGTGAAATATTTTCCTCATTTATATATGAAGAAATAGACACACAGAAAGGTTCAGTGACTTGCCCCAGATCACATAGCTGGCCAAAATTGGGATTTGAATCCAGATAGTGTAGCTCCAGGATCCATGTTTTTTCCTCTTACACTAACTTGTGTTAACAATCCATATGTGCTGGGTAGAATTTGAATAAATGAAGTATTCATTATTTTCATGAATTAGTGACTGATGGCCTATACTTAAGAATTTTACCTAAATATTTTAAATTCTGACAAAATGTAAAGGCAACAGTATGATTGAAAACAGGTGCTAATGTGAACAGAAGTTTAAGTTACTGCTAATATAGAGAGAAAAGATTTTTTTATTGTTAATTTTTAAAATTTTATATAATTTTTATATAATTTTATATATATAATTTTATATAAAATTTTAAAAATATCCCTTTTGTTTATAAGTGTTGGTGGGGCACAGAGTAATAAGGCTTTTGCAACTTCATTATGCAACTATTGCTTTTGGTTACACTTTCATCAACTTGGATATTTCATAGAACCTTTTTTTTTTTTTTTTTTTTTTTTTTTTTTTTTTTTTTTTTTTTTTTTTTTTTTTTTTTTTTTTTTTTTTTTTTTTTTTTTTTTTTTTTTTTTTTTTTTTTTTTTTTTTTTTTTTTTTTGTGGTACTGGGGTTGAACCCAGGGCCTCTTGCCTGCATGCATTGCAAGTGCTGGACCACTGAGCTGCACCCCCAGCCCATTTTTTTACTTTTTGAGACAGGGTCTCACTAAGTTACGCAGACTAGCTCTGGTCTCGAATTTGCGATTCTCCTGCCTCCGCCTCCTGAGCCGCTGGGATTACAGGCGTGCGCCACCGCTCCTGGCAGAACTTTTTGATGTATAGTAAGAAATTGTATGTTATTGGTAATTTTTAATGTACAACTTAATGGATCTCATTATGACATTTCCACACATATATTTCATTGTACATTGCTCAAGTTTACTTCTCCTTTACCCTCTCATGACTGTCCCCATTCCTTCCTTCCCCACCAATGGTCTCTCTTCTACTTGCATGTCTTTTTTTGTGAGTTTATCTATCTGTATATGTATATCCTGATTTTGCCATAAGGACAACATACTCTATATTTCCTTTCTTTCCTCCTATTACACTTTCTTCTTGCCCCCTCCTCCTTTTCTTTAGTCTGTTATCTTTCCCTACTTAGGTCTTTTCTACTTTCATGACCTATATGTTTTAATAATGAATATATATTGAAGTCTAACATCCACGTATGACAAAAACGATGTGGTGTTTATCTTTCTGGTTCTGGCTTATTTCACTTAAAATGATGATCTCTAGTTCCATCCATTTTCCAGCAAATGCCATAATTTTGTCCTTCTTTATGGCTGAATAAAGATTTTTTAAATGTTAAAATTACTGTCAATCTTTAGAGGTGCTTGGTCTCTTTCAGTACTCCTTAAGTTTGGTTAATCGATAGGATTCAGATTTATTCTGAAAAGCCTGGATCTGTGTGGGTTTTGTTTTTTGTTTTTTGGGTTTTTTTTGCATTTTAAAAATATCTTTTCAGTTTGTTTAAAAGTAATGGGAAAAGTATGAGATATTTGACTCTAAAATAGATTTACTTAAAAAGCTGAAAACAGAAAGGAAAAATGACAGTTATAGTTTATTATTGTTCTATTATAGCCCAGGGCTGGGATTTAGCTCAGTAGGTAGAGCACTGCGCTGCAGTCTCTGAGGCCCTGAGTTCAATTCCCAGCACCGAAAAAATGGGAGAAGGACCTGGCAATCCACTCCCAAGCAATCCCGAAACAGTCAGCCACTGAAAACCCTATGAGGGTCGCTATGAGTTGGATACCGACTCAATGGCACCTAACAACAACATTATAGCCCAAACCAAAAAAAAAAAGGATCATTATGTAGAATTAGTTTCTTCTTTTAGGAAGACTCTACTGTTGGCTCGACAGCTGAAAGACCGAGCTGTAGAAGCACAGTCATGTTATAGTCTTGGAAACACGTACACTTTACTTCAAGACTATGAGAAGGCCATTGATTATCATCTGAAGCACTTAGCAATTGCTCAAGAGCTAAAAGATAGGTAAGTTACACATCTTTGTACCATAATTAAGGTAAAATATAGATGCATTGGGCTGGAATTTCGCTCAGTTGGTAGAGCAGCTGCGCTGCAGTCTCTGAGGTCCCAAGTTCAATTCCCAGCACCACAAAAATGGGAGAAGGGCCTGGCAATCCACTCCCAAGGCAACCGGGAAACAGCCATTGAGAACCCTATGAGCGTCACTATGAGTCGGATACCGACTCGACGGCACCTAACAACAACATAGATACATTATTGAATCTGTAGGATTCTTCCTCTGATTCTTTTCCATTTGTTTCCTTTTTAATGAATCTCTAGTTTCATTAACATTCTCTGCATATTATTGCTCAAAGGGCCAGCCTCTGGTAGAGGATTAGTCTAGTTCCATATGCCTGTGAACCAGGATCAGTGACTAGGTCACAAACTCAGCTGCCCACTCAGTTGTCCTTCTGCCTAAATCAGTGTGGGCATTCTGGTGAGCATAACAGATAATGCCTGGTGTCAGGAGCAGGTAATTGTTGCCAGGCAGGAACAAGGGTCAGTTAAATGCAGATCTTCCCATTTTTTATTATTTCTTTCTTTCTTTATTTTTTATGGTACTTGGGGGCTGAACCCAGGGCCTCATGCATACTTTACAGGTGCTCCACCACTCAGCTGCACCCCCAGCCTATTTTATTTTTTTTATCTTGAGACAGGGTCTCTTATGCAGGCTGTCTCTGGTCTTCACCTTGTGATCCTCCTGTCTCTGCCTCCTGAGTTGCTGAGATTACAGGCATGTGCCACCACTCCTGGCTCCCAGTTTTTCAAGAGAAGCTGAAAATCCTATGTTGTATGTGAAATCTTTTGATTTTTTAAGTGTTGGTCACTAATTCAGTTCTGTCTTGTTTTACTTTGTGAAAAAACACCTGTGCTGGCCTTTGGTCTATGATTTTTGCTCAGAAGATATATTTTTACCTCATGTGAGAAAGAACTTTACAGTTGTTGACAATGAAGTATGCTATCTCAAGAGGTGGTGCAGTTCTTTCTCCCTGGTGTTCAAATACACACTGAATGGTTCCCTGGTTAGGGCTGTTATAAAAAGATAATGGGGTAGTTGGAATAGAGGACCTATCCCTGCGATTTTGGTATTTCTTAATACACTGCATATTTTAAAAGAATGTTTCCTATGTTTTAATATGTAATTCTGAGTTTAATATTATCTGGGTTTTGTCATATTTCTCTCTAGTAAGTAATTTATATGAAAGACCAAGTAAATCCAAAGCATTGTTTATATCTGTAATTACTGCCAAATTGTTTTTGTTCTATGCACAGACTTCTTTTCAGATAACTGCATATTAGCTTTCAATTATGTTTTAGAATTGGTGAAGGAAGAGCATGTTGGAGCTTAGGAAATGCATACACAGCCCTAGGAAATCATGATCAAGCAATGCATTTTGCTGAAAAGCACTTGGAAATTTCAAGAGAGGTATGGAATAGAAAAAAAAAATTGCTATCTCTACTGTTGTAATTTACAAATCATTGCCAGAGGGAGGGAGAACCCTATTATTTCTCCTGATTGCTTCATGTAACTAAATAAGTCTGATTATATTTTGTTCTCTTGGTATCCATAAAGCATTTTGAAATATAGATCAGAGATATGCTTGTGTTGCCTTGATATAGGAAGACAGGAAGGTAAGTCTAAGCATAGGGGAAGTGGAGGACATTACTAAAATACTCCCCCTCCCTATTGCCATCTGTACATAGAAAGGTGGCATAGTATTTAAGGAAAAACATATTTTTAGAATCCAGGACTGGTTCTTGTTATACTTCTGCCACTTGTTGGCTATTAGAGCTTGAAAACCTTTTCTGGGCCTCATTTCTCTCACCTATAAAATGGGAGTAATAATTTCTACCTTGCAGTTTGTTATGATAATTAGAGAGTATATATTAAAGTGCCTAGCATAATGTCTAGTGCTGATTTAATAAATGTTAACTATTATTACAGTATAAAAATAAAATATTTTAAGGAAATTTTGCTCATGTGATGCCAAATTACTATGGCATAGGATAACCCACATTGTTTAACAAAATCCTAAAGAATAAAGGAAATCTAATATTTAGAGGCCTGCAGCTGTAGCCCTGTGGCATCCAATCCGTCAGATCTCGGAAGCTAAGCAGGGTCGGGCCTGGTTAGTACCTGGATGGGTGACCGCCTGGGAACACCAGAAGCTGTAGGCTTGGGAGAAGGACCTGGCAACCCCCTCCCAAAAATCAATCTGCCATTGAAAACCCTATGAACAGCAGAGAAGCACTGACAATAGTGTTTCCCCTGTTGTACAGAGGGTCGCTATGAGTTGGATACCGACTCGACGGCACCTAACAATAACAACAACAATATTTAGAGAACTAAAGAATTTACTGAATATAATTAGCTGTCGAATTGTGATATATTAGAAACTTGCCACTTAAAAAACCTATTGATGAGATAATCCATTTCACTTGTATTTGTATTGTCATAATTGTAATGTAACTTTTAATTTCTCTATATTTCCTTCATTTTTGACTCACAACATTCTCAACTGATCTTTATCATTCTTTGTCTTTAAATACCATTCTTAAAATATAAGTCCTTGTGGTTGTAGGTTGGGGATAAAAGTGGTGAATTAACAGCACGACTGAATCTCTCAGATCTTCAGATGGTTCTTGGTCTGAGCTATAGCACTAATAATTCCATCATGTCTGAGAATATTGAAGTTGATAACAGTTTGCACGGTAAGTAACCAGTCTTTAAAACCCAGTTTCATTATCCTTATTTTTTACACTTACATTACTTATTACACCTGCAGCTGTAGCACTGTGGCATCCAATCCCATCAGATCTAAGAAGCTAAGCAGGGTTGGGCCTGGGTAGTACTTGGATGGGAGACCACCTGGGAACACCAGGTGCTGTAGGCTTGGGAGAAGGACCCAGCAACCTGCTCCCAAAGAAATCAATCCACCACTGAAAATCTTATGCACAGCAGAGAAGCACTGACAATAGTGTTTCGCTTGTCATACATAGGGACACTATGAGTCGGATACCGAGGGCACCTAACGACGACAATTACTTATCACTTGTTTACCATATTCAGAGAGAACATATAACATAAGAATTTTAACTTTTTACATCTTTTTTTGTTTTATACAGTCCTGTTAATTTGTCAGTACACAATAAGAGTATTTTATAATTTTTATCATGAGCTCAGTAATGGTGAAGGTATAGATACTTTCTTTTTAAAATTATATTCAAATCTATACATTTGAAGATGCCAGAACTAAAATGTCCTGTTACTCTGTTTATCTTTTTTATTTCAGATCATTTTATATATCTGATTTTTATTTAGCTCTTTTTTGCTCATTTCTGAGTGGAAAAAAAAATGAAAAGGGAAAAGAGTAGAATCGCCTTCTTTTTTCTTTTTGGTCCAGTACTGGGGGGTTGAATCCAGTGTTTCACACATGCTAGGCAAACACTCTGACACTAAATTGCACCCTCCAGCCTCTTTTAAATTTTTTTGTTTTGAGACATTGTCTTGCTAACTTGCACAGGCTGCCTCTAACCTCAAAATTGAGATTATCCTACCTCACCCCCCCAAATAGCTGCAATTACAGATATATCCCATGGTACCTGGCTCAGAATCACATTTTAAAATTCTGTGTGTATGTGTCTCTGTGAAATACATTTTAAACATCTAGTTTCTAACCTTGAGAAATTCTTCGTCTGAAAAAAATTACTGAAATATCTTATACAGCTCACACTTGAATTCAAAAGTAAGTGAAAAATTAGTTTTTATCTTTCCAATTTCCTTCTCTAATCCCATCTCGAGAAAAGAAAGAGGAAAAGAAATTACTAAAGCTAGGCACAGTGGCACATACCTGTAATCCCAGTGATTTAGGAGGTAGAGGCAAAAGGATTACAAGCATGCTTCTCCCCATAGCAATGTCAAACCAAATCAACACCTAAAGATAGTTTGCTAAAAATAGGTATTGCCACCAAAAAGCCTAAAAGCAATGAAAAAGAAAGGTGTCCTACATTTCCTGAATTACAAGTTCAAGGGCAGAGACAGCCTGCATAACTTAGATCCACTTTAAAACTAAAAAGTAAAAAAAGAAAAATGGGCTGAATGTGCAGCTGAAACCCTGGGTGTAACCCCCAAGTACAGAAAGAGAGAGAGGGAAAGAGAGAGGGAGAGGGAGAAAAGAAAGAAATTAGTAGCTAGTCATCTGATTAAGATTTTCAAAGGACATTTAGTAAAAAATTCTAAAGTGTGAGCTGTATAATAAATTGAGACTGTGTGCTTTGTAACTGGATACTATAATTGGATAAACTAAAAAGTTTTCTTGTGTTTAACTTTCGAATAGGCTATGCTGTTAGAATTCTAATCATTTAAAACTGTCACAGCTTCTGGAACTCCTCTAGCTATACACCCATTCCTTTGTTTCCTTTTTAAAATTTATTTGTTTGCCGTACTAGGGTCTTGAACTTACAGCCTCGCACATACTAGGCAAGTGCTGTACCATTGGGCTGCACCACAGCTCATTTTTCAGTTTTTATTTTGAGACAGGATCTCACTAAGTTGTGCAGGTTTCCTCTGGCCTTGAACTTGTGATCCTCTTGCCTCAGCCTCCCAGATTGCTAGGATTACAAGTGTGTGCCACGCTGGCTTCACTGGCTTTTTTGTTTCCTCTCATAAAACTTTAAAAAGATACCAGTGTTCATTTTTACTCCCTTACATTCTCTTGTCTCCTGAGACCACTCTACTAAGGTTTTGGCTCCATCATGACACTGAGACCCTGTTTTCTAGGTCACCAGAAACCTCCATTTTACCAAATACATTGATCAGTTTTAGGTGTTAGCTTATTTGATTTCTCAGCAGTATTTCGTACAGCTGATTATTCCTACCTCAAAATTCTTCCTCTGGTCTCCAAGATTATACTACTTCTCTAGTTTGCATGTGGGGCTGGGATTTAGCTCAGTTGGTAGAGCGCTGCACTGCAGTCTCTGAGGTCCCGAGTTCAATTCCCAGCACCGCAAAAATGGGAGAAGGGCCTGGCAATCCACTCCCACAGTCAGCCACTGAAAACCCTATGAGGGTCGCTATGAGTTGGATACCGACTCGACAGCACCTAACAACAAAACAACAACAAAGTTTGCATGCAGTCCTCTTTATTCTCTCCTTTCGTCTTCATCTTTCTGTCCTTTAAATTTATAATGCTCAGGGTTTAGTTCTTGGGCCTCTCCTCCTCCTCTTCTCTTTCTCTCCTTATTTTCCATCCATCAGTTCTGATTTTACCCATTTTCCTCCTATTCTGTGCTCTAGATCAGTGCTTCCAACAGAACTTTCTGCGATGATAGGAAAGTTCTACATTTGTACTATTCAATAAAATAGCCACTAGCCACATCTGGCAGTTGAGCAATTGATATGTGGTAGTGCAAAAGAAGAAATGAGCTGGGTGCAGTGTTGCATGCCTGTAATTCCAGCAATTTGGGAGGTGGAGCCAGGAGGATCATTATTTCAAGGCTAGAGGCAGCCTGCATAACTTAATGAGACCCTGATTCAAAATAACAAATAAAAAGTTGGCTGGGTGTAGAGCACTTGACATGTGAGGCCCTAGGTTCAACCCCAAATTCCCCTCCCAAAAAAATAGGAAATGAATTTTTAATATTATTCAACTTTAATTAAAATGTAAAATGCCATATGGGGCTTTATCTGTATAGCCTTTCAGTGATTTCATACAATTGCTTCGTTTTTATATCATTTATATGGTGATGATTTCAGATTCATATTTCCTCCCATAATTTCTCTTTCGAGTTAAGACTCAAATATTTACAACATTTCCATTTGAATATTTATCATTAAAAACTAAACATGTAAAAAATGTATTCCCCAGCAAACACACTTATTCTTCATCTACTTGGTCTCAGCAAATGGTCCCACCATTCACTCAGACTCAGGACAAAAACTAAGTCTTTCTTGTTCCTTTCTTCCACATATTTCTGCCTCAAACCTGTCTGAAACCCTACCTTCAGATTATATCCATGATCTCTCTTACCATGTACATTGTAATATCTCTAGTAGAGTACCAGCCCATGTTTTTCTTACTTCCGATCTTAATCTCTCACACTCTTGACTTTTCCACACAGCAGCCAGGGTGTTCCTTTAAAATATAAGTCCTATGACATCATTCCTCTGTTCAAAATCTTCCAGTAGGGCTGGGGATATAAGTTAGCAGTAGCGTGCTTGCATAACATGTGGAAGGCCCTCAGTTCAAAAGGCCCTGTGATTGAGCCTTAGTACCACAAAAACAAAAAACAACCTTCCAGTGACTTCCCATCACACCTAGACCCAAATCCCCAGACCTCACTGTGGTTAAAAGCCCCCATCATCTGAACCCAGCCTACCTCTTCAGCTTCTTTTCCTGCCACTTCCCTATTTGCTCATTTAGACTCCACGAGAATAGGTGTTTATTTTATTTTATCTTTTTGTCTCTTTTCTTCATTGCTATATCCCTAGTGCCAGGAGAAGGGAGCTACAAGAAAACTTGTCTACTTCTGGTGTTCACTGATGGTAGAGAAAAGGAACTTTCTCTAAGAATCTAATTTATAAGCTGGCCTACATATGGGTTTAGAATCTGATTTATACCTGCTATGCACAGTCTAAGAAACTTCAGTCCATTAAAGTACTAGAAATGTTTTTAGGGACTTAGCAGAAGGAAGACCAAATATTTTCAGGAGGAAAGCATCATTTATCTGGGCTATTAGAGCTCACTACAAAATATTATTAAATATATAAGCAAGCCAACACAAGTAAGGGACCCAAAAAAAATCTGTGTATAAAACTGTTGTGTGAATATTTTGCTACACTTTTATTTGTACGTGTTCAGGATTATGATGCAAAATATATTTTCTTTTCTTTTTCAATACTAGTGAGTTGAAGTCAGGGCCTTGCACCTGCTGAGCAAGTGCTCTGCCACTGAGCTACATCCCCAGTTCCTTTTTTATTTTGAGACAGAGTCTTGCTAGGTTATGCAAGCTTCCTCTGGCCTTAAATTTGACAATCCTCCTGCCTCAGCCTTCTGACTAGCTGGGATTACAGATGTGTGCCATAGCACTTGGCTAAAATATATTTAATATGGGTCAATTAAAAAAAATCAAAAACCACTGATTTAATGGAATGTAAACTACTCTACCTAGCAACTGTCAGTTCACATTTTTTTTTTCTAAACCAAAATTTGACCATAAAACTAAAGCACACATCAACAATTTTTTGTTGTTTCCAGAAAGGTTCTTGTCAAATTGCACAGGCTGTCTCTGGCCTCTAACTCACAATCCTCCCGCCTCAGCTTCCCTAAAGGATGGGATTACAGGTGTGTGCCACAGCACCAGCTTTTTTAAAATTTAGCTCAAGATAGCTTTGAACTCATTATCCTCCTGTTTCAGCCTCTCAAGTCCTGAGATTACAGGCCTGTACCACCACACCTGTATTATTCGTATTATTCTTTGCAAATATGAAAACAGAATCACAGAGTGATAATTGCCTAAGATCATACCACAAATGAATGACTGGCCTGGCTTTTAAGTCCATGTTCAATCAGTATGCTGTACTATCTCAGTGAATACAGAATATCTTATTGGTATCAGAGACTCAAGACTCAAAAAACAGAGCCTTTATAAAGAAAAAGATTGACACTGAAATTAAGAGCTTTATTTTATTAAAAGAATCCATAAATAAACAAACGGAGTGGAAATATTTGCCATACCTATTATTAAAAGAGAATTTGTATTCACAATTTATAAGAACTCGTGGAAACTAAAAAATAAGACAAATAGCCTAACTAAAAAGTGGGCAAAAGTGATGGCCAGAAGAAACCCATAAATATATGAAAAGACAGGTAGTTTTATTTAGTCAATGAAAACCACAATGAAGCAGTTTATTGAGAATCCGTGACATGGGGTTGGGGATGTAGTTCAGTGGTAGAGTGCTAGCTTAGCATGAGGAAGGCCCTGGGCTCCCTCCACCCCGCGCTACTGCCAAGAAAAAACAAAAAAACCTATAAACAACAAGAACAAAACCCAAAAACCCATGAGGTGGACAAAACTTTAGAAGTCCAGTGCCAATATTGAAATGATGTAGAATAGAAACTCTTATACAGTGTTGATGGGACAGAAATTGGTATCCTTTGAAGAATAATCTGGCAGCATTCTGATAAAGTTAAAAATACACTATTTGTATAATCAAACACTATACCCCTGATACCTAAACTAGAAGAAATGCTTGTCCATAGACACCAAAAGGCATTATCAGGAATTTCTGTAGTATGACGTACATCAGCAAAAATGTTGGAAGCAACCTAAACATCTTTCACTAGCAAAACAAGTAATTTCCTACTTCTAAAATGGTGATGAAAATGAATTAAACTTAAGTACACATATCAGCTTGGTTGAATCTTATAAACAGAAGGTTGTTCAAAGAAAGAAAGCTACAGAATTCATATTGTATAATATCATTTATAAATATTTCAGGACAATGCAAATAATGCTGTATTGCTTAGAGATACATACATATGTTATGAAAATACATAAAAGCACAGGGAACAAGGCAGAGGCTGTAGCTTAGGGATAGAACACTTGTGCAAGGCCCTGGGATCCATCCCCAGCACTGCAAATTTATAAGAGGATTAACACAAGGGAGATTTAATGTATTGTTGTTGTTGTTAAGTGCCATCGAGTCGATATCCAACTCATAGCGACCCTCACTGTCAGTGCTTCTCTGCTGTTCATAGGGTTTTCAATGGCAGATTGATTTTTGGGAGGGGGTTGCCAGGTCCTTCTCCCAAACCTACAGCTTCTGGTGTTCCCAGGTGGTCACCCATCCAGGTACTAACCAAGCCTGACCCTGCTTAGCTTCCCAGATCTGAGGGGATCGGATGCCACAGTGCTACAGCTGCAGGCATTTAATGTATTGTTGTTGTTGTTGTTGTTAGGTGCCGTCAAGTTGGTATCCAACTCATAGGGACTCTCATAGGGTTTTCAATGTCTTGACAGTTTCGGGATTGCCTTGGGAGTGGATTGCCAGGTCCTTCTCCCATTTTTGCAGTGCTGGGAATTGAACTTGGGACCTCAGAGACTGCAGCGCAGCGCTCTACCAGCTGAGCTAAATCCCAGCCCATTTAATGTATTAGTAATGTTTTATTTTTTAAGCTGCGTAGTCATCCGATCCCATCAGATCTTAGAAGCTAAGCAGGGTCGGGCCTGGTTAGTACCTGGATGGGAGACCGCCTGAGAACACCAGAAGCTGTAGGCTTGGGAGAAGGACCTGGCAACCCCCTCCCAAAAATCAATCTGCCATTGAAAACCCTATGAACACCAGAGAAGCACTGACAATAGTGTTTCTCCTGTTGTACAAAGGGTCGCTATGAGTCGGATACAGACTCGACGGCACCTAACAACAACAGTAGATATCAGGTATTCTATATATTATTGCCTTTTAAAATATGACTTAATTTTTAAAAGATTGAATGGTTACAAAAATTATGTTAATAACATTATTAAGAAATTTTTTGAGAACTTTTTGCTTTCTATTTAATTTGTTTCCTGACGGGCAGTAAAACCATCATCTAATGATATCTTAAAGTAGAAAGGGATAACTTAGAAAGGCGCAACAGTATAGTAGTGGGGATGATATTTTTATTCTTTTCTCAAAATCGAAAGCCTAAAGCCTTTTCCTTGTGTTTTTACTTAAGCCACTCTACAGTTTTTTGTTTTGTTTTGTTTTGTTTTGGGGCTTTATTATTTTTTTTTTTAAGCTTGTGGATAGTATAAAACCAGTTATTATAAAATGCCTTTTGTAAATTAAGGAGTAATGTTAGTAAACAATGGTTAGTTTCCAAGCCGGGCACGGTGGCGCACGCCTGTAATTCCAGTGGCTCGGGAGGCAGAGGCAGGAGGATTGCCAAGTTCGAGACCAGAGGCAGTCTGCATAATTTAGCAAGACCCTGTCTCAAAAAGTAAAAGAAAATGGGCTGGGGGTGCAGCTCAGTGGTCCAGCACTTACAAAGCATACAAGCGCCAGGCTCTGGGTTCAACCCTCAGTACCACCAAAAAAAAAAAAAAAAAAAAAGGTTAGTTTCCAACCAAAATGTACCGTCCCAACATCAAATCATTTTAGAGAGCACATATTTTTATGTAGTTGGTGTGGAAAATAATTACTCTTCAAAAACTACATGTTTATTCATGTTTGTACCTTTCAGAAGTGTTTGTATATCAAACTTTAGAATCAAGTAACAATGCTGCTGAATTTGTACTTTTAAGGGCTCATTGGTTTATTTGAACTAATTTTTTTATGAAGGTACACGCCCTAAGTTGGGACGACGACACAGTATGGAAAATATGGAACTTATGAAGTTAACACCAGAAAAGGTTGGATGTTTTCATGTTTTAAATTTTATGAACAGTTATGTTTATTTTAGTAACTTTTAGTTTAAATAGGTTTAAATAAGTCTTGCCCTATGTGGGTATCATTTAAAAATTTGCCTTTAAAAAGAATCAGAAAAAGTATAGGATGAAAAGAATGTGCACAGCATGCTGCCATTTGTTTAAGAAAAAGATACGTAGGCAGAGGAGGGAGGATTGCAAGTTCTAGACCAGAGGTAGTCTTTGTAACTTAGGGAGACCCTGTCTCTAAAAGTAAAGATTGGGCTGGGGGTGCAGCTCAGTGGTCCAGCACTTGCAGAGGATGCAGGCGCAAGGCCCTGGGTTCAACCCCCAGTACTGCAAAAAAAAAAAAAAAAAAAAAAAAAAAAAAAAAAAAAAAAAAAAAAAAAAAAAAAAAAAAAAAAAAGAAAAAAGAAAAAGATACATCACATACAGTCTTTGTAGATGCATAAAGTATTTGGCAAACTAAGAAATTTGCTGACAACTGTTGCTTCCACAGAGAGGACTGGGTTTTTGAATTAGGTTAGAAATACTTTATGTATCAGTTTGAAGTTTGAATATTTTACCATATTAAATGTATTGCTTTTCTTTTTTTCAATTAAAAGAACACCAGGAAGATTCCCACCCCCCCAAAGGATCAGGAAGCTTTTAAAATTTAATTACATAACAAGATTATTGGCAAGCTTAATGAAATTTATAATCAAGAAGATGGTATTTGCTCTGCTGCATTTTTGAGAAGCATTTTTTTTGGGGGGGTACTGGATGTTGAACCCAGGGCCTCACGCTTGCAAGTGCTGCAAGTGCTGGACTACTGAGCTGCACCCCCAGCCCATTTTTTTACTTTTTGAGATAGGGTCTCACTAAGTTACATAGACATAGAACTTGCGATCCTCCTGCCTCCGCCTCGTGAGCCACTGGGATTACAGGCGTGCGCCAACACCATACTGCCCCCTCCACCGGCTTGAGAAGCGTTTTTTAAACTAGAAAAGATTACTGGGTGCGATGGTGTACTCCTCTAATCCCAGCGACTCGGGAGGCTGATGCAAAAGGACTGCAAGAGGAAGCTTGAGGCCAGAGGCAGCCTACATGACTTAGTGATACCCTATCTCAAGATAAAATATAAAAATGGGCTGGGAGTGCAGCCCAGGCAGAGGTAGAACACTTGCAAAGTGTGTGCAAGGCTCTGGGTTCAACCCCCAAGTACTGCAAAAACAAAAAAAAATTGGCCAAGAAGTTTTGTTCAAGACGCATCCTGTCTAGGCTGCCTTTTTTTTGAGAGGAATGGGTAACAGAGAAGGGACTTCATAATTGGCAAAATGTTATTGGAAAACAAATCAAGACTACTTTTTCTCTACTGCCATTCAACTTAATTTTATATTGTTAAATAGATTCTCATTCCCTTGTATATTTAAAAAATAGTTTTTATAAAATAGGTTCATTATAGCAATTACTGGGGCTGGGGTTTAGCTCAATTGGTAGAGTGCTTGCTCTATGCACTTTGAAGCCCTGGGTTCCATCCCCAACACTGCAAAAACCGGAGAAGGACCTAACAGCCCACTCCTGAAACAATTAGCCATCAAAACCTCTATGAATAGCAGAGAGACACTGACATAATCCCGGGCATTACACAGTATTGGGTAGTGTTTTAATCCATTGCACATGGGGTCGCTATGAATTGGACCTAATTCAACGGCACCTAACAACATAGCAACTTCAGAAAATTTGAACAAGGAAATTCATACATAGTAGTGCATCAAGAATGTCTTTCCAGCTGAACATGGCGGTGTACTCCTGAATTCCTAGCACTTGGGAGGTGAAAACAGGAAAATCATCATTTTGAGGCCAGGCTGGACTACATTGTGAGTTCAAGGACAGTCTGAGCTATGCAACAAGACCCAATAGCAAAAAAACAAAACAAAACAACAACAAAAAAAAAAACACCAAGGGTTAGGGATATAGCTTGGTGGTAGAGTGCTTCCCTTGCATGTGCAAAGCCCTGGGTCTGACCGCCAGCACCACCACAACAACAAAAAATTCTTTTTCCATCTGGCCATGGTAGCACACAACTGTAATCCCAGCACTCAGGAGGCTGAGGCAGGAGAGTGGTGAGTTTAAGACAGGCCTGGGCTATATAGTGAGTTTGAAGTCAGTCTGGGACAGCAAGACCTTGTCTCAAAAAATAGTGTAAATCTTTCCATATTTTTCTGCCCTTCATTATAATAACTAGTACACATTTTCAGTTTTTTGTTTGTTTTGCACTACTAGGAGTTGAACTCAAGGCCTTGTACATGCTAGGCAAGCACTCTACCACTGAGCTGCACTGCTATCCCTTTTTGTTTTTTATTTTTGAGTCAAGGTCTCACTGAATTATACAGACTGCTCTGGCTTTGAACCTGCCATCCTCCTGCCTCAATCTCCTGAGTAGCTGGGATTACAGGGAAGTGTTACAGCACCCAGCATGATTTCTTTAATATTGACAGTTTTGTGTGAATAGTGTTCAAAAGTCAAATATCTAATTGTTTTGGACTCATAGCCAAGATTTTTTTTTTTTTTTTTTTTTTTTTTTTTTTTTTTTTTTTTTTTTTTTTTTTTTTTTGTGGTACTTGGAGGTTGAACCCAGGGCCTCGCACATACTGTGAAAGTATTCTACACTGTGTTATACCTCCAGTCCATTTTTTATTTTTTATCTTGAGGCAGGGTCTCACTAAATTATGCAGACTGCCTCCAGCCTCGAATTTGCCATCCTTCTGGTTCCGCCTCCCAAGTTGCTGGAAATACAAATGTGTACCACTGTGCCTGGCCAAAAACTCTGTTAACTTTTGAAGGAGTTCACAAGTCCCTCAAAATATACAGCTCTTATTTTGTGAGTAGTTTTCTATTCAATCTATTAAATTCACAAATTATTTTTTAAGAAACTTTAGGGCACTTTTATTCTGCTTTTTTTCTTCTTGTAGGAACCTACTAATAAGTAGCAAAATTAGTTTGTTATCTCTGCCTACTTCTGTAATGGTTCTGACAGTAAATTTTATAAGAAGTTGCCCAGATTCAACCTTTAATTCTCTAGGAGCCAAGTTTTATCTCTATTTTAAAAATGTTTTAGTGGAATTATTTGTTAGTTTCTTTTCCTCATAAAAAAGTTGCCAGGAGTTCATCATTTCATTACTCTCAATAAAGTACAGAAGTGTACCTAAGGAACCAGAGAGTCTGGGACAAGATGCTTCTTGGGACAGAGTGGAGTGACAGGGAACTTTTGAGACTTGGAGTCTGAATTTGGATGTGTGCAGGTTTTTTCCTGTTCTCACAGGATAGGAAGCTCTCACAAGAAGTGATAGCTTCACTGGCTAGAGAATTCTTGATTTGGGGTGTAGCTCAGTTGTAGAGCCTGTGCTTATTAGTATGCATGAGGCCTTGAGTTCAATCCCCAGTGCCCCCCCAAAAAAAGTTGGTTGGAAATAACTTTCCTTCATAATTTTTAAGACATTGTTCCATTCTATATCTCAGTATTTGAGAAATACTCAGTATTTGAGAAATCCAAATAACTATATAAAACATTTTGAATCTTCACATTTCTACTTGAATGTAGGTACAATTTTATGTTCTAAAAGTGCCATTTTTATTTTTCTCCAATCAATAGACCAGGAAATCCACTTAAGCAGGTAATTTCCCCTCATAATCAGAATGTGAAAAGGAATAAATGTTTTGGTTCACATACAAGCTACATATCTTTCTCCTATATGTGAGCCTCAGAGCAAGGGTTATTCCGATTTGCACCTCATAGGGGACTTTTCTAGGCTGATAGAAATGTTCTGTGTCTTGATTAGGGGAGGGGTTATATGACTTCCAACTATACACTTGAAATTTGAGCATTTTGAGTGTGCATGAATTTTACCTGTGGAAAAATGAGCCTCACCCAAACTATCAATTGTTGTATAACACAGACATTGAGAATTACTTGCAGACACTTAAGACTGAATGTTGAAACTGCAAATGTCACAGAGCTATTGTATGTGCTATGTTTTTTCTTCACATTCAGTATTTGTTATTTTTGAGTCTTCTAGAGATTGTCATGTATATTTAGAGCAGATGTACATTTTTGCTACTGCCTGGAACTCCTGAGTAGCTGGGATTAAATCAGATCTGGACCTACACAAATTGGTTTTTGCCTATTGAGAAATTCCTATGTATTAGTGAAAACAGTGCAGTTTCCCCTGTCCCAGGTGTAACTGGGGATTGAACTCAGAGCCTTGTACATGCTAGGCAAGCACTCTACCCCTGAGCTACATTCCAGCCTTTTTTATTTTATTTTGAGACAAGATTCTTGCTGAGTTGCCCAGGCTGGCCTCAAACTTGGAATACTCCTGCCTTAGCCTGCCAAGTCACTGTGATTACGGGTGTGCACCACCACACCCATCTGAAAACAGTACAGTTTTATCAACATATAAATTACTAGCACTATATATTTTAGATGTTCATTTTTGTGGTTAAAAAGTCTACATATACCCCAAATTTCCAATTGTAACAGATTTTAATATAATTCACGTCCTGAATAATACTTTGGCTCCTTCTCTAACATTTCAATTTTTTTTTTATTTTTTTTTTATTTTGGTGGTACTTGAAGGTTGAACCTAGGATCTCATGCATGCTTTTTGCGTCCTACCACTGAGCCACATCCCCAGCCCATGTTTTACTTTTATTTTTGAGACAGGGTCTCACGAAGTTACACAGCAGGCTGCCTCTGGCCTCAAACTCATGATCGTTCTGGCTCTGCCTCCTGAGTCACTGAGATTATAGGCATGTGCCACCATGCCTGTTTCAAATTTCATTTTTATAGGGTTTTTGCAAACTTTGTTTTCTTCTTCTTAGGGCCTTAAAAGCCATCAATTTAATGTTTTGATAATGAGAAATACATAATATGCATTTGATATAAGCTCTTGAAAATAGTGAAATATATTGAAAAAAGGGATTTGTTAAGAGATATAAAATTCTCCTACCATTTCTCTATGCAATGAGTAAAAATATCAGATTAATATTAAACCAGAAAGACTGGTTTTCTTCATATCCTGCTTTCCATTTATAATTTATAGGTACAGAACTGGAACAGTGAAATTCTTGCTAAACAAAAACCTCTTATTGCCAAACCTTCTGCAAAGCTACTCTTTGTTAACAGATTGAAGGGGAAAAAATACAATACCAATTCCTCTACTAAAGTTCTCCAAGATACCAGTAATTCCATTGACCACCAAATTCCAAATTCCCAGAAGGTATGTTTAAGTTTTTGAGTATTGTGTTTTGAATACTTACTTACTTTAATTTTATTGTATTCATACTTAACTTTTGGTAATTTAGACACTTAATACAAATACCTTTTCTGTTCAAAGAACGTGTCCATATTTCTCTATCATTTCTGTCTTCTTCACAACTAGAAACAGGAATTACTCTATTCATAAATAAGATGTTTCATTGTTTTGAAGAGTAACTATCATCACATGTTTCAAGTCACTACTCTTTTCAAAACTATTCATCACCATTTCACAGCAGAATTTCCCAACAAAACTAACTCATCTTAGAATCCAGAACAAATTTAATACCTATATTAAAGAATTATTTATTTATTTATTTATTTACTTATTGTAGTACTGGGGTTCAAACCTAGGGCCTGATCAAGGATTTTTAAATACTGTTTTAGAATGAAAAGTATTTTCTAGTATCAGTTTGTATTAAAATTATTTTAAGTGAACGAACACAAGCCCAAAAAGAGAAAGACCACATGTTCTCACTCATATGTGGGAGCTGAATCAAAATTAAAAGAAGGAAAAATCCTGTACAGAAATTGGAACATAATAAAAAGCTAAAGTCAACTTAGCAGAGAAGGGACAATTTAGGGAGCAGAAAGAAGGACGGAGGGATCTAGCAAAAAGAAGACTTGATGATGGGAAAAGAAAGGAGGGTGAGGAGGAACAAGGAGAAGTGAGGAATGAGAGAGAGGGTGACCTCAAAGTAAACAGCCCAACTTTAATATTTCGGGAAATAATTGTGATACCAATAATTCCAAAAAATGATAATAATACAAATGGGCTAGATTATTCATGTAATAACTACTGACAATGTAAAAAGATCACTACAGAAAAAAGTTTGGACTTAAATATAATTAGGATGCAAGGATATATAGAAAAATAATCCCACAAAAAGACATGTAATGTAGAAGAGAGGCCTTTGGTGAGAGTGTGGAAGAAGGGGGAGGAGGCACACAAGAAAGTAAGGGGGACGTCATCTTTGCAATGTACAATGAAACACATACATGGAAATGTCACAGTGAAATGCATGTCAGAATGAAACACATTAAGTTGTACATTAAAAATTTCCAATTAAAAAAACAATATTACTGAGCCTGGCATGGTGGCTCCTGCCTGTAATACCAGCCACTCAGGAGATAGAAACAGAAAGATCACGGGTTCGAGGCCAGAGGCAACCTGTACTACTTAGTGCAGACCCTATCGCAAGATAAAAAATAAAAAATGGGTGGGGGTTGTAGACCAGTGATGGAATACTTGTAAACTATGTGCAAGGTCCTGGGTTCAACCCCAAGTACCACAAAAAAACAAACAGCAACAACAAAAAAACAAAAGTAGCAATATTATTGAAATTAGTCATAGAATTGAAGTATTTTTTGATGAAAAAAATCACAGCAATATATTAAATTTAGCTTATTTAGAAATAATGCTGGGGGTGTAACTCCGTGGCAGAGTGTTTGCCTCACATGCTGTGAGTCCCTTGAGTTTAATCCCCAGCACTTCAAAAATAAAGTTAAATAAATAAATAAATAAATAAAATATTGTATATTTATTGATCAATATTGAGGGAATTTCTAAGCTAGCTACCAAAATAAGTTACAAAGAAGGCATTCCACACTAAGAAGGCATACCACACACTAATTGATTGCACCATTAGAGCTCTGGCTGTACCCAAAGAAGGTATTTTATATTATGAAGTCCCTTTTTCAATAAGAGCTTTTGAAAATATTGAGTTTTCTTTTTCTTATTGAGGTCTTCTGTTGGTCTTCTTATCAGAATTCCATTTATAATATCTGTACACCCTTGTAGTGTCCTTTTCTTAAAATTGTCCATACTTTTGGAGCCATGCTGTGTTTTGATGTTCAGAATTTTGAATTATAGGATTTTTTTGACCCTAGGAAAATGTTTTATTGATGATTAATGCTTTGATTATAGCTTATTAAATACATCACATTCCAAAACATCAAACTCAACTTTTTCAAACCTGCCTTCTCATCCCCTCCTACTTCCCTTATCTCAGTTAAAGGAATGGCGTATACTCTGTCCCCAAGCTAAGAAACTGAGAGTCATTCTAAATTCCTTTCCTTCTCCCACTATGGTTCAGTCACATTGTCCTTCAGATCTGCATGGCTCTCTTTTTAAAAAATCTCTGTTACAATATCTTCATCTAATACTTATTTCCTGGCCAGACTTTTGGAATGGGCACCTGAACTGATCTCCCTGCCTTTGTTATTGCCCCTCTGCAGGGGCCAGTTTCTATTCAGAACTGCTTAAAATTGGTGTTAGTGCCACCGTTCCTCTTACCTCACGTAGAATGAAGTCCAAACTTAGTATTGCATACAAAAGTCCTTATTTTGGCTGTATATTCCCTCCTCTTGCCCTATCTCTACTCCTCAGTACATTGTTCCTGAATACTATAAACCTTTGGAATTGCATGTTAATCAGTATAAAACATCTCTAACCTGCAAAAGTTTATTCATTCTTAAGGAGCCAACACAAATACATGCTGTGAAATTTTCCCCTAAGAACTAGTTACTCCCTCTTTCTTAGCTATAACATTTTGTGTATACATGCCTCTAATGCCTGCAGCTGTAGCCCTGTGGCATCCAATCCCGTCAGATCTCAGAAGCTAAGCAGGGCTGGGCCTGGTTAGTACTTGGATGGGAGACTGCCAAGGAATACCAGATACTGTAGGCTTGGGAGAAGGACCTGGAAACCCCCTCCCAAAAATCAATCTGCCACTGAAAACCCCATGAACAGCAGAGAAGCATTGTGTTTCGCCTGTTGTATGTAGGGTCGCTATGAGTCGGATACCGACTCAATGGCACCTAACAACAACAACAACAACAACAATGCCTCTAATATTAACTCATGAAATATAAAAATTACTTTTTATTGTGATCATCATTTCAGTTTTGAAGCCTTCCAAATGAAAATATTGACAGGCTCCTACCTCCCCACAAATATTTATTTATTTGAAGTCCCACCCCCCCCCCGCCGAGATCTTCAAATCTTTTAGAAAAGGACCTTGGAAGGCTCCCTGCAAACCTAACATGATGCTCTAGGTTTGATCCCTAGCACTGAAAAAAAAAAAAAAAATAGACAACCTTAAAAATACACTTATTTTCCCACTTAGTTTAACAGTTCTTACAACTTGTTGTTCGGTGTCATCAAGTCAGGTCTGACTCATAGCAACTCTGTGTATGTTGTTGTTGTTAGGTGCTGTCAAGTCGACTCTGGTTGCACTTCTTCTAGAACAGATTTGTTGGTTCTTTTGGCAGTCCATGGTATATTCAATAGATGTCTCCAGCACCACAATTCAAAAGCATCAATTCTTTTTCTGTCTCCCTTATTCAATGTCCAGCTTTCACAACCATATGATGCCACTGAAAATACCATGGCATGAGTCAGACGCACCTTCGTCTTCAATGTGACATCTTTGCTTTTCAATACCCTAAAGAGATCTTTTGCCACAGCTTTTCCTAGAGCAATGCGTCTTTTGATTTCATGACTGCTGCTTCCACGGGTGTTGATTATAGAGTCAAGCAAAGCAAAATCTTGGACAACCTCAATCTTTTCTCCATTTATTGTGAAGTTGTGTGCTGCCCCAGTCGTAAGGATTTTTGTTTTGTTGATGTTTAGTCGTAACCCATATTGAAGGCTATGATCTTTGATCTTCGTCAGTAAATGTTTTCAATCCTCTTCACTTTCAGCAAACAGAGTTGTGTCATCTGCATAACACAGGTTGTTAATGAGTCTTTCTTCAATCCTGATGCCGCGTTCTTCCTCATAAAGTCCAGCATCTCGGATTATTTGCTCATCATATAAATTGAAGAGATAGGGTGAAAGTATATAGCCCTGACGCACACCTTTCTCAACTTTAAACCACTCAGTGTTTCCTTGTTCTATTCGAACAACTGCCTCCTGGTTCATGTACAGATTTCTCATGAGCACAATTAGGTGTTCTGGTATTCCCATTTTCCGAAGTGTTATCCATAATTTGTTATGATCCACACAATCAGATGCCTTTGCATAGTCAATAAAACATAGATAGACATCTTTCTGATATTCTCTGCTTTCAGCTAATATGCACCTGACATCAGCAATGATGTCCTTGGTTCCCCGCCCTCTTCTGAATCCCACTTGATTTTCCAGTATTCCCTGTCTATATACTGCTGCAGTCGCTTCTGAATGATCTTTAGTAGAATTTTGCTGGTATGTGATATTAATGATATTGTCCGACAGTTTGCACATTCAGTTGGATCCCCTTTTTTGGGAATAGGCACAAATATGGATCTCTTCCAGTCAGCTGGCCAAGTAGCTGTTTTCCAAATCTTTTGGCATAAACATGTTAACACCTCCAGTGCTGCATCTGTTTGTTGAAACATCTCTATTGATATCCCATCAATTCCTGGAGCCTTGTGTTTCGCTAGTTCTTTCAAGGCAGCTTCCACTTCGTCCTTCAACACCATTGGTTCCTCTTCACATGCAACCTCTTGGAATGGTTGGTCATCTACCAATTCTTTCTTGTATAATGACACTGTGTATTCTTCCCATCTTCTTTTGATGTTTCCTGCATCATTTAATATTTCCCCTGTAGAATCTTTCACTACTGCCACTCGAGGCTT
>VMDO01008597.1:0-82861 GCA_007922755.1 Pedetes capensis
TTGAAAAGCAAAGATGTCACATTGAAGACGAAGGTGCGTCTGACTCATGCCATGGTATTTTCAGTGGCATCATATGGTTGTGAAAGCTGGACATTGAACAAGAGAGACAGAAAAAGAATTGATGCTTTTGAATTGTGGTGCTGGAGACGTCTATTGAATATACCATGGACTGCCAAAAGAACCAACAAATCTGTCGTAGCAGAAGTATAACCAGAGTGCTCCTTGGAAGCAAAAATGGCCAGACTGCGTCTTACATATTTTGGACATGTAGTCAGGAGAGAACAATCCCTGGAGAAGGACATCATGTTTGGAAGAGTGGCAGGTCAATGGAAAAGAGGAAAACCCTCCACCAGATGGATTGACACAGTGTCTGCAACAATGGGCTTAAATATAAATAAGATTGTTTGCCTGGCACAGAATCGGCAAGTGTTTCGATCTGCTGTACATAGGGTCGCTATGAGTCGAACTCGATTCGATGGCACCTAACAACAACAACAATGCCAAAAAAATCCTAGCATATGTAAAGTGTCATTGTAGAGTGAAGAAAAATCACTATGAAACCACACAATTTGAATCACAGGACCAGAATGTTGGATTATTGAGTCCCAAAATCTTGTTTTAAAGATAGAGAAATGGAAAAAAAGACAAATGTGTTACTTGACGTCTCCCAGCTAAGTAAGGGAGAGACCTAAGCTATGGTTGACTTACTTTTTAATGTTCTTTATACTCTATGACCGACGGCTTTTACAGGCATATTTATGACTCTAACATAGAGCATTTGCTATCAACACCACAAAAACAAACCTTAAACAAAATCAGTAGTGTTTAATAACTACAAGTCACTGATTTTCCCAGAGTTTGGAGACTTCTATGCTCACACTATTTAAGTAATCTTGAAGGAAAGCTTATAGTTTATTGTAAAAAGCATAGAATGACTTAGGTGCCTGAGTTTAGATTTAGTTCAGACACTCAATTTTATAATCTTGAGTATATTATTCAGCTTCTCCAAGACTCAATTCATTCAAAGGTGTTGTTGTTGTTAGGTGCTGTCGAGTCATGTCTGACTCATAGCAACCCTCATTGGGTTTTCAATAGCAGATTGTTTTGGGATTGTCTTGGGAGTGGGTTGTCATGTCCTTCTCCCATTTTTGCAGTGCTGGGAATCAAACTCAGAACCTCAGAGACTGCAGAGTGACGCTCTACCAACTGAGCTAAATCCCAGCCCCCATTCAAAGGTAAACAAGGAAAAATAATATCCTCCTGACAGAACCCATGGTAAGAGGTTTAAAATATGGGATCTCATATAAAGAGTTGGTCACAAAGTGCTAGAAGGACCAAAGGGGTAAACCAAGACAGGTGAGGCATCCTATGATTAGCAAGTGTAAGGAGCCACTACCTCCCCTAGAGCTGGAGAAAGTAAAAAGAGGCAGTACTATGGAGCCCTGGTGTGAGAACCTGGTGAAAGCTAGGACCTTGAATGGTGTCATTTCTTGGGAGTCACTCAAGACCTGGAGAGGCTGGTGAGGCTGCCTGGCAGAAGCTCAGATCATGGTTTGAGGGACTAAGTGTTGAAAGCTGAAGCCTAGAGGAGATGTAGCACTGCTAGAGGCTCTACCGGAAGATAAGGATGAGTGAGGCGAAAAATAGTCTGATTTCTCTTTCCCTTTCACCTTCTAATCTACTTGTTTTTCTTCTAATCTACTTGTTTTTCTCCTATTTGAATAAGTCTTTTGGCAAAAGAACTGTGAAAATGTAGTTTGCAAAGGTTAGGCTCTCTCTGATAGAGAGGGCACTTGAGAAGCATAAGAATGCATCTGCCTGCAAACAGGAGTTATATGATCTCCTGCATACCAAGATCTTAGCATCCCATGCAAAGATGGTCTCCTACTCCTGTGAAACAAGTATTAGGCTCCTGGACACTAGAAGACATCTTAAAGGATTGTCCTTACCTGCTGACTCAGAATCCTTTTGGTCTGGATGTAATTGCCAACATCTCATCAAGGTCAAGGTGACTGGAGCCAGCTTCTTATGTGCACACTATAATAATCATTATCATTCCCACTGCTTTATAAAGTGCCTTTCTATCATGTATTTAATCTTCAAAACAACTCAGTGAGTCATATGGTGAAATGGATCATAAAATTGAGACATTGAGAGGTGAGATAAGTTGCCCAAAGTCAAGCAGCTAATAGGTGGCTGAGTCAAATTTGAGTTGAAATCTGACTCCAGGCTCAATCCCTTCACCTATCGATGTTGCCTGCTCCACAAGTGTACCCACTGAATTCTTGAGTTTTAAATATTTCACACACAGTCTTTCATTTTTTCTTTCTAACAGGCAGTCACTATTATTTCCTCTTATTTCTAGATGAGGATGCTAAGGTTCAGTATGGTCAAGTGACTTACCCATTGTCACATAACTCATGGTAAGAGGTTGTAGCAAGGGATAGATATTGTCTTTAACCCAATAACCTTCTCATCATCAGGGCTAATCAAGCCAGTGATCACATTCCTGGGTATGATAGAACAGTTGCTTACATATGCTTGGTGCTCAGAATGAATCATTGCACTTTAAGGGGCTTTCTCAAATCTCAGGTTTCTGAAGGTTATTTATCCAGAGAGACTCCATTTTTGTCTGTTTCCTGTACTGAGCTGCTATGTTAGGATGTTATTAACAAAAGAGTGGTTCCAATGCTAAAACACAAAACAAATCAAGCTGTACTGCCTAAATGCCCTTCAAAGTCTTTCCTTTAGCTCTTGATTTTACAATACCATGAAATAACAAACACCATCACACACCACTGTTGCAACTGCAGCCAGGGGCCCTTTGCAGAGGACAGAATGTGCTCATAAAAGTGGAATAAAGAGCTATTGCAAGGAGTTCAGTGGATGATGGCACAGGAGCCTTCATTTCCGTTTCTAGCCAAGGAAAATTTTGATCAGGCTGCAGGCCGCTGGCCCATTCATCTGCAGCAGGAAATGGATTTACCGTCTGTATGGGCTGGACTCTCATATTTATCATCCAGTTAGGCCTAATCAAAATGTTTTCCATTTCACCTGGTAAGTGCAAAGGGCTCAGAGGAGGGGCTGAGTGATGCTGGCAGGGTGTCCCCATTGCTTCCTCATCACTGTTCTGCAGTTGCTAAAAGGCCCATTTCTCCTCAGTGTCTCCCTCCCAGCTGAGACAGGCAATCTCTCCTGGCCATAGAAGCTGCTGTTGGCTGCAGCAAAAATCTATGGAATTGACCTGGCAGGAGGAGGGAGGAAGGGCAGATTGTAACCCCAGGGAAGGCTAAGGGCAGAGGTGAAGCTCAGCCCTGACAGATGAAATGAGCCTCTGAGCTGAGCCTCCTTGGATAATGAGGGGCTACAACCTTCTGGGATGGGGGCGGGAGGAGGAGGGGAGGCCAGAAATGTTTTCAAGCATTGGGGGGAGAGCTTTGGAGGGGGATGGGAGTCTCTTGGGTCCCTCAGGCAAAGAAGGGGTGGGGAAGGGCTCCTGATTAGAATGAAAATATGACAGTTAAGCAAAGCCTACCGTTGGGCTTCCACATTTTCTGCCAGGATGCAAGGAGGAGGGCACCTGGCAGCCCCCAATAGAGAAGAAATGGAAGGAATTAAGCATTGTTGTGTTAGGAAAACCCCAGAGACTGGGAATGCATGAACCCCTGCTAAATTCTTTACTGAGAAAGGGCTGTTTCCATGAGAAAAAAAAATAGTGCAGAAACGCCCCCACTTTGTTGCAGCAAATTCTGATTTGGACTGCACCATAGTGAAATATCCCTGCAGCTGTAGCCCTGTGGCATCCGATCCTGTCAGATCTCAGAAGCTAAGCAGGGTTAGGCCTGGTTAGTACTCGGATAAGAGACCACCTGGGAACACCAGGTGCTGCAGGCTTGGGAGAAGGACCTGGGAACCCACTCCCAAAAATCAATCCACTATTGAAAACCGTATGAATAGCAGAGAAGCACTGACAATAGTGTTTCACCTGCTGTACGCAGGGTCACTATGAGTTGGATACCAACTCGACGGCACCTAACAACATAGTAAAATATCCCTGTGTGGTCCTTAATATTCCAAAGTGGATATAATTCTCTTCCTTTGAAGGATATTAGAGGTGGCAGGGGAAGGGTAAACAGAGCACATGCTTAAGAGTATTTAATGCGTTGTTCCAAGTAGTGGGGGAATAGGACTGGAGATAGGCAGAAGTCTAGGAGGGTCTTAAACTCTTATGCTAATTGGTGTGGTTGCTATTTGGGAGTGATGGAGAATCATGAATGTCTTTTGAGCAGGGAAGTGACAAGATGTGCTCTTGAGGCTAATTCTGGCATCTAGTGAGCTGAAGGGACCAAAGGGGCATTTTCCTCTTTTCCCTTCGCTGATGAACAAATGCACCTACTGGCCATTCCTCAGGGACGTCATGGTAGTAGCAGGACAGAGAAGCTGAGAGACCCAACCAGGCTGGGGAAGGACAATGTGTAATACTAAAGAATTTTGAGTATTTAATGATGGTCTGTTGTGTGTCAATATTATATGTATACCACTTCATTTAACCCTTGCAACCATCCTGTAAGTTAGGTATCAGTATTTCCCTGTTGTAGAGGAGAAAACAGGCTCAGTGATACTAATCAGCCTAACGATGTCCCTTTAAACAACATATCTTTGGTGAAGAGAATAAAAATCTTTCTCTTCAGCCCACTCAATTCGGTCAACCATTGGTCTCTTGAAACATGGGGTTTTGTATCCAGAAGGGGGTTTTTGGATTGTCTATCCCTTCCCCCATTTTGGAGAAAAGATGACTGAGGTTTGGAATTGGGGATGAGTAGCTGAGATTTTTGTTCCTTCTGTGCCTCCAAGTGGCCCCTCATCCTCAGCTGTCACCACAAGGTCTCATCTCATCTGAAGCTCATGCCACACTCTCCATAGGCAGCCAGTTGAATTTTACCAGTATGATCTTTGTGCAGTTCAAGAGGAAGTGACTGCTGGGAATCTCATCATACTGACCCACACCAGGCCACTAATTTCATTTCTCACCTCTAAAGTTCTAATATAACCCCTTTTCTTTATCACAAAACTTACTTTAGATCACCTGCTATGTGCTTGGCTATAGCCATAGCACCCTGGCATCCGATCCCTCCTGATGTTGGAAGCTAAGGGGGTCTGCCTGATTAGTCCTTGGATGAGAGACTGCCTGGGAATACCAGGTGATGCAGGCTAAGGAGAAGGACCTGGCACCCATTCCTGAAACAATCTGCTATTGAGAACTATGAATAGCAGAGAAGCACTGACAGTAATGCTGGGCATGGCACAGTGTCAGAAAGTGTATCCTTCTGTTGTACATAGGGTCACTATGAATCCAACCTGACCCGACAGCAACTGACAACCACAACTATGTGCTCAGGAGCTCCTTTGCTACATCGTCATTTATTTTAACCCTCACAGCAGTCATATGAGTTGAGCATGTTGGGAACAGTGGGTCTCAAAATAACTTGCTTAAGGTCACTTAGCTAGGAGGTGGTATAGTAGGATTCAAACCCAGGTTGGTCTCATTCAAAAGCCTCCTTAGTCTTTGATGGGGGGGGCTGGGATGGTGGGGGGAAGTGTACAAGAGGGTAAGGGGGAACCTATATGAATAATGTACAACAAAATGCATATATGGAAATGTCACAATGAAAAGCATGTCAGAATGAATCACATTAAGGTTTATATATTAAAAATTTCCAATAAAAAAGCCTCCTTTATGAAAAGAGGCTCACCTTTTTTTAATAATGATGTCATTTTGTCATAAAGTAGACATTTTTGAGTGCTCACTATATATAAGGTATAGCAGCGAGCCTTGGAGTTCCTATGCCACAGGTAAGGCATTGCATGCTATCACTGAGAGCCTGATAAGGACAGTGTTTCCAGTTTCCTGTCCTTTAATGGTTTGTCCATAGCATGTGACCATTCACAAAGCATTTCATACTCATTATCTTACTAGACCCAAACAATCTGTCTAGGAAGCACATAATGTTTGCGCCCTCTTCCCATATAGAAGACAAGATGGGAAATAAAGTAAATGGCCCAAACAGACTTGATGGGTTGAATGATGTATGTAAGCCTACACAGCTGGAAATGCCAGTTACTCTTTTGTCCAACACTGTTCATATAATACAATAAGAATTCTGAATCTTTCTCTCCATTTCCTCCCTGATTTTTTTGTTAGCCAAACATAACTTTTCTATTTATCTATGTTGAAATGTTCTCCATAGTCTCCTTTGTAAATATAACTTGATGACTTGTTCTTTCTCTTTCTAAACCAAGACTGTCTATATTCATACTATTTGGGCTTGTGATATCTTGTGTGGCCCTCTTTTACATTTTATGGGACTTGTATGACCCCTGAAAACTATTCTGCATTTCAAAAGCGTAAGTCTAAGGAACTAAAATAGGCCCTGTGGTGCACAAAATTATCCTTTGTTTTTCTTTCCCTCATCCATCCACTCATCTGCTTAAACATCTATCTATATATCCATCCATCCATTCTTTCAACTGTCCATTTACATATGTGTGTGTGTGTATAGAGAGAGAGAAAGAGAGACATATATATACACATACATATATGTGTATATATATACACACAGATATGTGTGTATATATATGGAGACATATATGTGTATGTGTATATATAGAGCAAGAAAGAGAGAGAGAGAATTTATAATAAGTATAGGACACTGTTCAAGGTACTAGGATCACAGCAGCGGTCAAGACAGACAAGTTTCCTGTTCTTATAAATATTATAGTTGAGTACATAGAATATAGATGAGAAGACAGAAAAGAAAGAATTTTAGAGAATAGTAATTGCAATTAAAATAAATTGATGACTGCAGCATACTGCTTTAGTCTGAGTGGTCAGGGAAGGCCTTTTGGATTCAAGGACATTTGAGTTGCTACCAGTTCTTTCAAGATTTTGGGAAAGTCTTCTAGGTAGAGGGAATAGAAATTACGTACACAATAGTCTGGTCACTGGCACTATCTACTTACTAAATTCAGGTTCATGTGGTTTTCCCAATATTCAGTTTTTGGTTTCTTTTCTTTTCTTTTCTTTTTGAGAAAATATCTTGCGAAGTAGCCTCAGCTGGTCAGAAACTTGAGATTATCCTGCCTCCATCTTCCAAGTGCTGTGACTATAGGTGTATACCACCATACCTAGCTCCCTTTTCTGTCTGTCTGTCTATCTATCTATCTATCTATCTATCTACCTACCTACCTACCTACCTACCTACCTACCTACCTATCTATCTATCTTCCACATGCTAGCCAAGAGCTTTACCACTACCACTGAGCTACACCTTCAGTCTCCCTCAATTTTATTTTTTACTTTTGATTGAGACAATGTCTTATTAAATTGTGTAGGCTATCTCTGGCCTCAAACTTGCAATCCTCTTGCCTCAGCCTTCTGCATCACTGGGTGCATCACTGGGATTATAAGTGTGTGCCATGGTACTCATTGCCAATATTCTTTTCTTTCCCCCTTGTTGTTGTTGTTAGGTGCCGTCGAGTCGGTATCCGACTCATAGCGATCCTCTGTACAACAGGGGAAACACTATTGTCAGTGCTTCTCTGATGTTCACAGGGTTTTCAATGGCAGATTGATTTTTGGGAGGGGGTTGCCAGGTCCTTCTCCCAAGCCTACAGCTTCTGGTGTTCCCAGGCAGTCTCCCATCCAGGTACTAACCAGGCCCGACCCTGCTTAGCTTCCGAGATCTGATGGGATCGGATGCCACAGGGCTACAGCTGCAGGTCTTTCCCCCTTAGTAATCTTATTTTATTTGTAATTTTTAGCATATGACTTAATGATCTCATTATGACATTGCCATTCACTCATTTCATTGCACATTGCTCATGTTCACCTCCCTCATTACTGCCTTATGACTCCCCTCCTTCTTTCCCTCCTACCCCACCAATGGCCCCTTTTCTACCTACATATTTTATTTGTATGTATATCTACCTATCAACATACATCCTGATTTTCCTTTAAGGACAAAATATGTGATATTTCCTTTCCTTTCTCCCATTACCTGTCTTATTGCCCCCTCTCACCCTCCTTTTTTTAGTCCATTATCTTTCCCTATATAGGCCCTTTCTACTTTTATGACCTATATATTTTAATACTGAATATATATTGAAGTCTAACATCCATGAAGTCTAACATGTGATGTTTGTCTTTCTGGGCCTGGCTTCTTTTCCTTAAAATGATGATCTCCAGTTCCATCCATTTTCCAGGAAATCCATAGTTATATCCTTCTTATGGCTGAATAAAACTCCATGGTGTATACATATCACAATTTCCTTACCTACTTGTCTGTTGATGTATACCTAGGTTGATTCCATATCTTGGCTATTGTGAATAATGCTGCAATAAACATGGAAACAGGAATCTCTGTGGCATCTGGACTTTTATTCCTTTGGATATATATCCAAGAATTGTGTATGGTAGTTCTATTTTTAGTTTTTGGAGAAACCTCCATACTAACTTCCATAGTAGCTGCACCAAGCTGCATTCTCACTAGCAGCGTAGTAGAATTCCTTTCTCCCTGCATCCTTGCTAGAATTTCTTGTTTTGTTGCATTTCACTGATTTCATTAAGGATGTTGAACATTTTTTCATACAATTGTTGGCCATTTGTATTTCTTCTTTTGAGAACTCTCTTCAGTTCTTTTGCCCACTTTTTGATAGGACACTTTGCTTTTTTGGCGCTTAATTTTTTGGGCTCTTTATATATTCCAGATATTAATCTCTTGTCTGTTGTATAGCTGGCAAAAATATTCTCCCATTTGGTAGGCTATCTCTTCACTCTGATAATTATATCCTTTGCTGTGCAAAAGCTTTTTAATTTCATGCAATCCTATTTATCAATACTTGCTATTGTTTTCTACACTATCAGGGTCCTGTTCAGAGAGTCTTCACCTGTGCTTATGTCTTGAAGTGTTTTCCCTATGTTTTCCTCTAGCAGTTTCAAAGTTTCAGGTCTTAAATTAAGGCCTTTGACCCATTTTGAACTGATTTTTGTACAAGGTAAGAGAGAGCATTCTAGTTTTAGTCTTCTGTGTGAGGATATCCAGTTCTCCCAGCACCATTTATTGAAAAGGCTGTCTTTTCTCCAACTTATATTTTTGCCATCTTTTTCAAATATCACTTATCTGAAGCTGCATGGATTTATTTCTGGATCCTCTATTCTGTTCCCTTGGTCTACATGTCTATTTTTATTCCAGTACCATGTAGTTTTTGTTACTATGGCTTTGTAACATAATTTGAAATCAGGTATTGTGATATCTCTTTCTGCTCAGGATTGCTTTAGTGATTCAGGGTCTTTTGTGCATCCATATGAATTTTAGGAATTTTTTCTATTTCTGTGAATAATGTCTTTGGAATTTTGATGAACATTACATTGAATCTATAGATTGCTTTTGGTAATATGGTCATTTTCACTATTTTAATTCTTCCTATCCATGAACATGGGAGATCTTTCTACTTCCAGGTTGTTGTTGTTAGGTGCCGTCGAGTCAGTATCCGACTCATAGCTACCCTCATAGGGTTTTCAATGGCTGACTGTTTCGGGATTGCCTTGGGAGTGGGTTGCCAGGCCCTTCTCCCATTTTTGTGGTGCTGGTAATTGAACTCGGGGCCTCAGAGACTGCAGCGCAGCGCTCTACCCACTGAGCCTATCTTCTTTAATTTCTTTCATTGTAGAGAACTTTCATTTCCTTTGTTAGGTTTAGTCCCAGGTATTTTATTTGTTTTGAATAGGATTATTTTTCTGATTTCCTTCTCCACCTGTTTGTTATTGGTATACAGAAAAGCTACTGATTTTTGCATGTCGATTTTGTATCATGCTACTTTGCTGAATGTGTTTATCAGCTCTTAGAGTTTTCTGGTGGAGTCTTTAGGGTGTTTTAAGTATAGAATCGCCTGCAGCCTTAGCCCTGTGGCATCCGATCCCATCAGATCTCAAAAGCTAAGCAGGGTTGGGCCTGGTTAGTAGCTGGATGGGAGACCCCTGGGAACACCAGAAGCTGTAGGCTTGGGAGAAGGACCTGGCAACCCTCTCCCCAAAATCAATCTGCCATTGAAAACCCTATGAACAGCAGAGAAGCACTGACAATTGTGTTTCCTCTGTTGTACAGAGGGTTGCTGTGAGTCGGATACCGACTCGACGGCACCTAACAACAACAACAAAGTATAGAATCATATTTTCTGCAAGTAGGGATAATTTGACCTCTTCTTTTCCTATTTGAAGCCCTTTTATTTATCTCTCTTGGGCCAATATTCTTAGTACAGGAAAAAAATGCAAGAATTCTTAGTGTTTCAATTCCATTTAATAAAGAAGGTAACAAAAGACTAGAGTGTTCAGAGGCCTTTCTCATGGTCACTAGAAATAATGATAGCAGAGATAATATGCATAACCTAAGGGAATTCTCATTGGAAAAGGAACCAGGAGACCTGAATTCTGAGTTCAGCTCCATACTAACATTTTTGTGAGGCTGGATAACTCACTTTCTGATGTAATATTTGTTGTTGTTGTTGTTGTTGTTGTTGTTGTTGTTGTTGGGTACTGTTGAGTCAGTGTCTGACTCAGAGCGACCCTATTTATAACAAATGAAACACTATTGTGCTTCTCTGCTATTCATAGGGTTTTCAATGGCTGAATGATTTTTTGGAGTAGATTGCAGAGTCCTTCTCCTACGCCTACAGTACCTGATGTTCCTAGGCTGGCTCCCATCCAAGTACAAAGTAGGTCTGACCCTATTTACCTTCTGAGATCTGATGAGATCAGATGCTACAGTGGTACAGCTGCAGGCATGGAATATTTGGTTTTCTCAGAAATAACCAGTAGTTATAGAATTTGAAAGTGACACAGAAGCCCCGTATAAAAAATAAGCAAAATAATAATGCTAACATTTGTTGAGTGCTTATACTGTGCCAGGGATTATTCTAAATGCTTTACATGCAGCAATTTTTCTAATCCTGTTAATAATGTAGAGAGATGAAATGACTGTTCTTATTATTTAAATATTAAAGAAAAGAAAGATGAATCCTAGAATAACTTGCTCAAATCCCATAGCTAATAAGCAGTACAGCTGGATTCACACCTGTTGTTGTTGTTAAGTGCCATGGAGTCGTGTCCAACTCATAGTGACCCTCATAGGGTTTTCAATGGCAGATTGTTTCTCAAGATTGCCTTAGAAGTGGGTTGCCACATTCTTCTCCCATTTTTGCAGTGCTGAGAATCAAACTCGGGACCTCAGAGACTGCAGAGTGGCACTCAACCAACTGAGCTAAATCCCAGCCCAAAATTGTTGAGTGCCATTGAGTCATTTCCAACTCATAATGACCCTTATAGGGTTTACAATGGCTGATTGTTTTGGGATTGCCTTGGGAGTGGATTGCCACATCCTTCTCCCATTTTTGTGGTGCTGGGAATTGAACTTGGGACCTCAGGGACTGCAGAGCAGTGCTCTACCAACTGAGCTAAACCCCAGCTCTTGGATTCACATGTAGGCCATCTAATTCCAGAGCATCAACTCTTAAGTCTTACACAGTAATCCTCCCTTTGAAGGGCAAGAGAACAGGTGCCCTGAGAAAAGGCATCAGGAGTCTTGCCCCTCTGCTTTCCAGAAATGGTGTCCTATGCTCTGCCATTGGGGAGGCACAATTAGAAATCCTGAGGACAAGGAACTACATAGTCCTCCTAGCCTGAAATATTGTGGCTCTAGGAAGAAGCAGGTCCCACCTGGTATGATAAAATGAGATTCCAGAGCCATTTCTCAAATGAGGTTTTGAGTGTCCTGGGAAAGGGTGTAGTTAGGGATATGCATGTAATGGCAAAGCAATATCAGTCGGTGGAGTTTATCTACCCTGGGATCATTGTGGGTTGTCAGAAGGGAATTAATGTCCACTCTCTCTGACTCTTTGTTGGAAGGAAAGGGAAGCACTAAGATCTGGTCCCACTGGACTCTCTCCAAACCACCTCCATTCATATTTTTCCCTCTTTTATTGGTCCACATGTAGTTCTTCTCTCTGGTTTTCCAAACTGACACTGCCACACTTGTCTGTGTGGACCAAAGAATCCTACTTACCATCCTGAGTATAGGGAGGAGGAATTGTTTGAGTCCCACTGAATGAGTTTGGCGGTAAATGTGACAAAGTGTTCATGGGTTCTGAAGCCAGATGTTGCAGATTTAAAATCCCAGAACTCTCTCATTGCTTCTGATCTGGAGTGATTTTTAACCTTTTTAATAGTTAGTTCCCTCATCATAATGAAGGCATTCTAGTAATATACTTAACTCATAGGGTTGTTAACAATGTTTAAACACTTAAAGTGATTACATGTGTAAGCACTTAACATATTGACTGACATTTGGTAACTGCTCAGTAAATAGTTTTTGTTTTTAATGGAGCACATATTATAAAAGAGGAGAGAAATTGTGTTTCTTACTTAACATAGATTCCTTATCAAAATTTAATCAAAGCTTTATTCCAGATGGGTTTGGGTGGTTCAGCTTATATTTTGTTAATTTATTAAAAACATTTTAAAATATTAATAATTAGCAATTAGACCAATGTAGAATATACAAAGGTGAAGAAAATAGGACTCTATCTAACCCATCCATTGTTCTTGTTTGATTTCATGGTATAGCCATTTTCCTCAATCTATGGCTATGCCTACAATGCACTGAGGTAAAAAGATATGACAGAGTCAAATAACCTGACTGCAGATATAAATACTGGGTCATAATGTATTCGCATCTGGAGTGTTTTGGATTAGAGGGTACAAAAGGTCACTTCCAAACCTAAAAGCATATGATACTATAATTCCCTTAAAGAAAGGGTTGAAGCAGCATTGAATTCATCAATGACCCCAGTTTTTCCTGTGATTGCTTTTGTTATCCAAGCACCAGCCATTGCTGGATACTCCTAGGGCAAAAGCAAGACAGAATTGGAAGGAAATTGGTGATGTTTCTAGAATCTTAAGACCTATATTGAAATCCTAGTTACATTATTTAGCAACCATGTGACTTTGGAGAGCATACTTCAACATTTGGAGTTTCAATTTCTAATCTTTTATGTAAGCACAATAAATATATTTACCTCATATAATTATTCTAAGGACTGAATGATATAATGTATGTTAAGCATTTAATATAGTGTTAGACTTTAATAAGTGTCCCTCTACTATAATTTTCCCATTTCCCAGTTTGTACAACTCTTCTCTCCCTTAATTATACTCCATTCTAATTATTTCCTTGCATATTCATGATTTCCTTTGACTGTGAGCTCTTTAAGGTAAAACGCTCTTTCCTCCTTTCTTTCTCCTAATGCTGAACCAAGTGCTACTAATGTCTTGAGAGCTAATCAATAAGTGTTTGTAGAAACCACCTAAACTTGTTGGTATAGAGATATACAAATGCCTATTCCTTCTTATTTTCCAAATGCTAAAAACAGAAAAGAAAGGTAGAAGTGCTTAAATCAAATATGTAAAAATGGAGCAGATATATTTTTGGTTTTGCAACAGGTATAAAAATGTTTATCAATATGGAAAATACAAATGAAGAAAAATGTTAGCTGTCTAGGAGCATTTGGATAAGAATCCAGCATCACAGTAGTAGAAAAAACTTCAGAAGCTAATGCTTAATGTATCAGAACCATGGACAGCAACCCCAACATTCTGGTCCTACTGGGTCTCTGCAAAAGAGCAAAAGTGAGAGCTGGAACATGTGAGGCAAGTGGTAGGCATGTGCATGGGTGAAACTAGAGAGGTAGGCAGGGGCCATCCATGAACTGCAAGAAGTTAGAACTTTGAAAATAGTTTATAAGTGAAGGAGGCATCACAACATTATGTAAGGAATGACATGACCAGATTTTATACTTGGAAAGAATACTTTGGTTGTAGTATAGAGACCTGGGATTTAGCTCAGTTGGTAGAGCACTGCACTGCAGTCTCTGAGGCCTGAGTTCAATTCCCAGCACCGCAAAAATGGGAGAAGGACCTGGCAATCCACTCCCAAGGCAATCCCAAAAGATTCAGCCATTGAAAACCCTATCAAGGGTCTCTATGAGTCGGATACTGACTCCACAGCACCTAACAACAACAACAACAACAACAGTATAAAGACCAGATTTGAATAGCCAATGTTAGAATTCAAGATTTCATGTTAGAGAGTCACAAAACTTTAAACAAACAATTATGAAGGCCTGAATGGGTGGGAATGAGAGACATTAGGAAGTTTTAGTGGCAATAAGGGGATGGAATCAATGTTTCCTGATAAAAGAGAATTGAGGGAGGTATAGGATATGGCTTTGGTGACAGAAACAATGCTGGAGATTGCATGATAGAATTTTGTCAGACCAAGGACCTTTTCATTGCAAATACATTTTTTTCACCAATATAAACAGCAACTATACACATGGAAGTCACCAGGTAGAACATACAGCAATCAAACTGACTACCTTTGTAGAAAGAGATGATGGAAAATCTCAATAATAAAAGTTAAAAAAAGACTAGGTGCTGATTATGGATCATACCATCAACTGCTCATGTGCAGGTTCAAACTGAAACTGAAGAAAATTAGAACAAGTGTATGAGGGCCAAGGTCGGACCTTGAGTATATCACACCTGAGTTCAGAGACCACCTCAAGAACAAATTTGATGCATTCAACACTAATGATAGAAAACCAGATAAGTTGTGGAATAACTTCAAAGACATTATTCATGAGGAAAGCAAAAGGTTATTAAAAAAATAGGAAAAAAAGAAAAGACCAAATTACATGTCAAAAAAGACTTTGAAACTTGCCTTTGAACATTGAGGAGCTAAAATAAAGGAAGACAAGATGAAGTTAAAGAATCAAACGGAAGTTTTCAAATGGTAGCTTGAGAAGACAAAATCAAATATCATAATGACATGTGCAAAGAGCTGGAGATAGAAAACCAAAAGGGAAGAACACACTCTGTTTTCTTGAAGCTTAAGGATTTGAAGAAAAATTTAAGCCTCAAATAGCAATAGTGAAGGATTCTACAGGGAAAATATTAAACAATGCAGGAAACATCAAAAGAAGATGGAAGGAATACACAGAGTCATTATACCAAAACAAATTGGTGGGTGGCCAACAATTTCAAGAGGTTGCATATTATCAGGAACCAATGGTACTGAAGGATGCAGTGGAAGCTGCCCTGAAGGAAATGGTGAAACACAAGGTTCCAGGAATTGCTGGAATACCAATTGAAATGTTTCAACAAACAGACACAGCACTGGAAGTCCTAACTTGTTTATGCCAAGAGATTTGGGAAACAGCTACCTGGTCAACTGAGTGGAAGAGATCCATATTTGTGTCTATTCCCAAGAAAGGAAATCCAACCAAATGTAGAAAATAATGAATGATGTTATTAATATCACACACAGGTAAAATTTTGCCAAAGATCTTTCAAAAACAATTGCAGCATTATATAGACAGGGAACTGCCAGAAAATCAAGCCAGATTCAGAAGAGGTCATGGAACCAGGGACATCATTGCTGATACCAGGTGGCTATTAGTCAAAAGCAGAGAATACCAGAAAGGTATCTATCTATGTTTTATTGACTATGCAAAGTCATTTGACTGTGTGAGTTCTAATAAATTATAAATAATAGCATTGTGAAGAATAGGAATACTACAGCACTTAATTGTACTCATGAGGAATTTGCACATGGACCAGGAGGCAGTCATTCAAACAGAAGAAGGGAACACTGCTTGGCTTAAAGTTGAGAAAGGTGTGCACCAGGGCTGTGACCTTTCACTATATGTCTTCAATTTCTATGCTGAGCAAATAATCTGAGAAGCTAGACGTTGTTATGAAGGATTGGAGGAAGAATCATTAACAACCTGCATTATGCTGATGACACAACTCTGCTTTCTAAAAGTGAAAAGGATTTCAAACATTTACTGATGAAGATCAAAGAACACATCCTTCAATATGGATTGCACTTCAATATCAGCAAAACAGTAATCCTTCCAACTGAGTCTATATGCAGCTTCATGATAAGAGAAAAGATTGAGATTGTCCAAGATTTTGCTTTACTTGGTTCTATAATCAACACCCACAGAAGCAGCTGTTAAGAAATCAGAAGACACATTGCATTGGGAAAAGCTGTTGCAAAAGACCTCTTTAAAGCACTGAAATGTAAAGAGATGTCACATTGAAACTGAAGGTGTGCCTGCCTCATGCCACGGTATTTTCAGTTGCATTATATGGTTGTGAAAGCTGGAAATTGAATAAGGGCAACAGGAAAAGAACTAATGTTGTTGATTTAGGGTGCTGGAGACAAAAATTGAAATATAGCATAGACTTCCAAAGAATCACTTCTAGAAGAAGTTTAAACAGAGTGCTCCTTGGATGTAAGGATGTTTAGACTGTGTCTTATGTATTTTGGGCATATTGTCAGGAGGGACTAATCTCTGGAGAAGGACATCATGTTTGGGAGAGTGGCAGGTCAACCAAAAACAAGGAAGCCTCTCCACTAGATGGATTGACACAGTGGCTGCAACAATGGTCTTAAACATAAAAGATATTATATGCCTGGCGCAGAATCAGGGAATGTTTCATTCTGTTGTACATAGGGTTGCTATGCGTGGGACCTGACTCAATGGCACCTGGAGAAATAATGAAATTGAGAGGCAAATGATATCAGATTTGGGGTGTCAATGTGATATCCATGTGGAAATATACAGTGATCAGTTAAGATGGGTTTGGAGTTCAGAAGTGAGGATGATATATAATGAACACTGAATGAATATCTGCCCTGTGGGTATATTTTTCCAATCTAGCTCAAATCCTAATTATTGATTCATCTGCATTCTCATTAGGATGATGCTGATCACTGGAGCCCATGTGCCTTGCCTATCAATGGTAAATCCATTCATTCTGAGACCATAAATCCAATTCACCAAGACATTTAATCTTACGAGGCTTTTCTAAGATCAGTTACCTCCAATGTTCCCTAAGTCTTGACTGAGTTGTAGCCTCTCCTGTTTACAAATATATTATCTTCACGGCTCTAGTTTGCTAGAAATTCAAGTATTGCTGTCTTTAAGTGCTTCATATATCTATTCATTCCCAAAAAGTATAATTCACATCATCTTTTCAGGCATCCCATAATAAAACATTCAGAGAATCTCAGAGATGAAATGTGATCTTGCAGATCAACCACAGCCTTTCTATTTTATAAATGGAAATTATGAGGCCAAGGCAGAGAAAATGACTTACTGAGGCTCCCTTTCACTCAGTAAAATATTTATTTACTGTCTACTGTCAGCCAAGCACTATCCTAGATGCTAGAAATATGATGGTAAAAATGAAAGATGTAGACTTTGTTCTTTATAGTCTACTAAGAGGGAGATGAACACTACTAGCCAGGCAACTGTCATACAACCTAGAGGAAGTGGTAGCTAAATTACAATTAGTTATTCCCCTCAAAGAGAAAGCACTCTCTCCTGGTGAGAACCTAGCTTGTGGCAGAGCAAGGGTTATGATATGACATCTGTCTGACTGTAGTTCTAAGTCTTTTATAATATGTTATATTACCTTTTTTATCAGTAAGTAACAGAATCTGCTAAAACCATGGTTGAGGAGTTACTAAGGGTATGGGATTTATTTTCTTTTTATTTTATTTTATTATGTTATTTTATGTTATTTTACTTTTTGCCGTACTGGAGGGTTGAACCCAAGGCCTTGAACATATTAGGCAAATGCTCTATCACTGAGCTGTGCTCCCTGCCCCATTTTATTTTTTTTTTTATTTTGAGACAGGCTCTTACTAAGTTGTGTAGGCTACCTGGGACTTAAACTCACCATCCTCTTGCTTTAGTCTCTCAAGTCACTGGGATTACAGGTGTGTATCACAAAGCCTGGTGAAGGGTATGAGCTTTAGAGTCAGACTACCCAGGTTCAAATCTCAACCATCCACTCACTACCTCTATGACCCTGGAAAAGTTACTCAACCCATCTGAGTACTTCATTCATCTGTAACATGCACACGTGCTCTACCTGATAAGGACGCAGTGTTTAATAAATGGTGCTGATTTTAACATGTTTTAGGTAAATGCCAAGGCTGTTTGCAGTTCAAAATATAGTCCCTAATTATTTCCTGCTATCAGAAGTGGGGGAGCAGACTGGAAGAACATGAAACTGGGTATGAAGGTTGTTGAGTTTTAGTCCAAGATTTGCTCCTAATTTGCTATCAGTTTTAGATAAGCACATGACTTTTCTAGGCCACAGTTTTTTCTACCCTCAAACTGTATGTTCAGATCACATAATCTCTGAGTTGTCCCTCCCCATTTTTTAACTGACAGACTGTTACAAGGGGGATGGACCTTATTTTGGACATCATAAAGAAAACATTGTAAAAATTAAGCTTTACCATATTATATATTTCTCATATCTTTTAACCCTGAATTTGTATTTATCAAATTACTGCACATTGTTTTTATTAATAGTAAGTCAGTAATGTGGCTGGTGTTTAGCTCAGTTGGTACAATGGCACTGTACCTCCGTATTCTCTGAGGACCTGGGTTTGATCCCCATCACAGCAAAAACAGGAGAAGGATGTAGCAATCCCCTCCTAGCAATCCAGAAACAATCAGATATTGAAAACCCTATGAGGGTCACTATGAGTCAGACCTGAATGGACTCAATGGCACCTAATAACAAATCAGTTGCACTAATTAACATTATCTAGATCTGTACAGTGCCTACAGCTATATCACCCTGGCATCCAATCTTGTAAGATCTCGGAAGCTAAATTGGCTTGGGCCTACTTAGCACTTGGATTGGAGACCACCTGGAAATACAGGGTGCTGTAGGATCAGGATAAACACCTGGCAGCCCACTCTCAAAGGAATCAGCCATTGAAAACCCTGTAAATAGTAGAGGAGCACTGACAATAGTGCCAAGCATGGCACAGTGTCAGGTAGTGTTTTGTCTGTTGTACATAGGGTTGCTATGAGTTGGACTTGCCAAAAGTACCTAACAACAACAACAACAACAGATCTTTACAGGGCCCAGAACATCTGGATAGAAAGTAAGGAAAAGATACTGGCAGCTACTCAACTGTTTTATCAACATAGTCTTCAAACACATGACACTTTAGAGCTACAATCTGGAAAAAGATGGAGATTTTAGCAAATGGCTGTTGAGGGTCATCTTTTTCCAGCATCTACTATGTTCTAAGTTTATCCACCTATGGAAGACAAGTCTGAGAAGCAGGTATTCCATTTCACACATGTGGAAATCTTACCTAAGACTTGAAATAAAGTGACTCGATTGGGGTCACATTAAGAAATAAGGGCAGATATGGACTCCAACTCAAAATTCTGATGTCAAATCTTGGTACTTGCTTGGAGAACCTTTATGTCTGTGTCTCTGTCTGCAATCAATACTGCCAATTATCAGACAATTCTTGTTTGGGAAGTTGAGACGCCCCTTCCTGTCTTTCAGTTCAGTTTCTTATATCTGCTCTAGATGAGGAGAAACCATGATGATTAAGCTATATCAAATGATTATCAATTAAATATACAAAAAAAAAAAAAAGAAAAGAAAGAAAGCTCGGCTCCTCTTTAACCCAGCTTCACCCCTCATGAGTTCAGGGCTTTTATTGTATTGCTGTTCTAATGACCTCACAATATGCATCTTCTCCCAGACAGCTGAGAGGGGCAAGGGAGAAGGAAGCAAAGAGGCAGAATACAGTAGTAGCTGAAAGCCAGAGACTCGTGAGCTGAAGGCTTTTACGCTCAAGGGGCGAGGCTTATATGGGGTCCTCATTCCTGTTCCTCTGTTGTTGCCCTGGGTCCTCATTTCTATTCCTCTACTATTATCCTAGGAAAACTGAGAAATCCATGTAGTTAGCATCTAATAGAGAACCACAGAAAGATTTTGTGAGTTGGGGGAGAAGATAGAAAAGAAAAAGGGGGGAAACTCTTTCTATTACTATTCTCTTACAAATATATAAAAGAAAAGGTCTACATAGGAAGATTAGGATATATTTGGTTAGGGATATCTTTCTTGCACTGAACATTTTTCCTGTTTTTTAGAGCTTCTACTACCGTTAGTAAAATCAATGTCAATTTACTTTCTGTATTAGAAATATTCTTGAGAACTTAGTGGTGATTAGAATTTCTAAAAGCAAATACCATTTTTTACTTTTAACTCAAATTATAAAATTGTAGAAACATTTGGTGGGGAAAATATTGGCTTACAATATAACAAGATAATTCCTAAGATTTCAGGATGTTATATAAAATCCTGTATTTAAAATTTTAAATGTTAATTTTAGATGGGATATTAATAACCTGAATAGCAAAACAGTCTTCAGTGAAACATCTAAAATATTTCTGCTTGGAAAATTGTGTTAAAGTCTGACAGAACATGAATATGCTGAGAATAATGCTGCAGTTTTAGCTTGAAAGGCAGCATTAACTGAGGTAAGTCATCAAAGAGAAAGCTTAGGTTGGCTCCATGTGGGGGACAATCCCAAGTCATCCACAAATGAGGAGGAACATTTTACAAGATGTAGTGAGAATGTCACACTCTCTTTATTGCTTGAGCCTTTGGGCATTTTATCTCCTATCTGGATAATTCCTCCATATTCCAATATTTTCTGGAGCCATCTACAACCCTTTCTGTACTCTGCTTTTCCTTAGCACATATCACATTCTAGCATCATAGAAAATGTTGTTATAGTTTTGTTTGCCTCTCCCATGCCCTCTGTAAATATGAGCTTCCTGAGGACAGGGCCCTTGCCTGTGATGTTCAGTGCTCTACCCCAGCATCTGGAAGAGGCCGTCATATTTAGAGAAACTGTGATAAAAATCTGAATGAATGAAAATGTCACTGTATAGGGCATCAGCTCCATAAATCTTACCCTACACAAGTGTCTTCTACTTACTCCACCATAGCAATTTTCAGACCATACCTCCAAAAAATTTTATGTGAAATATATGTAATATAAAATTAACTATTTTAAAGTGCACAACCCAGCAGCATTTAGTTCATTTATAAGGTCCTGCAAACACTACTTCTATCTAGTTCCAAAACATTTTCATCACCCTTAAATAACACTCTGTAGCCTCTGTTGTTGCCCCAGGTCCTCATTTCTATTCTTCTACTATTATCCTAGGTAAACTGAGAAATCCATGTAGTTAGCAGCTAATAGAGAACCACAGAAAGATTTTGTGAGTTAGGGGAGAAGATAGAAAAGAAAATATGGATGAATCAGCAGGTACTCTCCATTCCTCCCCAACACTAGAACCTGACAACCACCATCTGCTATCTATATCCACAGATTTGCCCATTCTGCATGGTTTATATACATATAACTGAACAATGAGCATCTTTTTGTGTCTGCTTTTGGTTAGCATAATGTTTTCAGGATTCATTCATGCTAGCCAGGTGTGGTGGTGCATGCCTGTAATCCCAGCGGCTTGGGAGGTGGAGGCAGGAGGATCGCAAGTTCGAGACCAGAGGCAGTCTGTGTAACTTAGCAAGACCCTGTTTCAAAAAGTAAAAAAAAATGGGCTCAGGGTACAGCTCAGTGGTCCAGCACTTGCAGAGCATGCAAGAGGAAGGCCCTGGTTCAACCCCCAGTACCACAAAAAAAAAAAAAAAAAAAAAATCATTCATACTGTACTATGAATGAGAACCCCATTCATTATATGGTTGAGTAATATTTCATTGTATGGATATAGTTCATTTTGTTTATTAATTTGTTGGATATTTGGGTTGGTTTCATTTTTTGTTTGTTATGAATACTGCTGCTGTGAACATTGCAATGCAAGTATTTATTCGTACTTTGTTTTGATTGTCTCTTCCGCCTCCCCCATCTCCTCCATATTCCTAGATCAAGCTGTGGCCTAAAAAATATTGATCCATGAGTGGATGAATACAAAATGTTGAAGTTTCTTGAATATCTAATTAAATTTAATAGTCAAAATTTCCTAAATGACAGGGAACCATGGCCTTTAAAAATTGAATAATCACTGCAAATACAAAAGAATAGTGATCCCTTAGTTTCCTGTGAAGGCTAGCTGCTGCGGGGTCTGGGGAGAAGCAGATGAGGGTGAGCGAGAAGGATGAAGGATGGAGGCAGAGCCAGCAAATGTAGCAGAAGCAGCAGAGAGGTGTGCCAAAGTATAGGAAGGTAGAGTGTGAGGCTGGGTGAGGAGGAGAGTGAGGGCCTTGGATGAAGGCCAGGGAGCAGCTCTTAGGTTGCTAGATGCCTCTTAAGAAGCTAAGAAAAGTGCTCTCTGCCCCTAGAGAAATAGCTTTTTGTCTTTCATTTTCAAACATCAAAGTTTATTTCTGAAATAAAGGTTTGCTTTTGTGTGAAATTTTGAAGGTGTTCCCAGATGCTCAAGACTGACTTTGGCTTTTAGAAATAAACTTTAGAAGTGGAGAGCTACCTTCAAATATTAGTCACTTTTCTTTTTTGGCTGTACATTTTTTTTTCATGGTGGTAAAATACGCATAGCATAAATGTATCCTCTTACCAGTTTTTAAGTGTGTACTATAGTATTGTTAACTATGGGCATATTATTTTACGATGGATCTGTAGAACTTTTTCATTTTGCATGATTGTAACTGTATACTCACTGAACTTATGTAAACATTTATTGAACACCTACTATGTGCCTTAAATAACTAAAAACCATTGTGTCTCTAAGTAATTTACTCCTTTTTTTCCATTTATGTCTCCAGGGACTTTCATACATGAATAATAATTTATGGATAAATTTTTATAACCCTTTGTATATTGCATTGCACTTTCTGTATATTTCCTTCAAAATGCTTATTTATTCCATTATTTAATCCTCCCCCAAACTGCTATTATTCTCACTTTACACATGAGGAAACCAAGGTTAAAGGAAAAAAGTGCTTTATCCAAGGTCACAGACAATAAGCATCAAAGCTAAGATTTGAGGTCAGTTTTTGAACACAAATTCTTTCCCACTGCATTGTGCTGCCACTGATTCATTCCAGATAACATTATAGGGCCACTTTCACCCTGTCTCTTGAGTTTCTTGGAAGAGAGGGAGAGTACTCATAAAGTAAATTTCATTATTCTGGTACAAAACCTCCTTAAAATTCACCATTTAAGATGCTCTTTTCATTTAACCAACTCATCTAATTAAAAATATTTTTCTTACTTAGATTTTATTAATTGTGTTGAGCACTAATTAATATGCAAGTTTTAGCCATTGCATTCAATAAGTGTTAAGGCGTTGGAGCTAGATCTGGGCTTGAATCCTGGGTTTGCTACTCAGTTAGTTGGGTGACCTTGGAAAAGTCATTTAACTTCTTTAAGTTTCAATAACCCCATGTATAAAATGGTAATTACAAAAGGGCTTACCTCATACTGTCTTAATGAGAAGTAAATGAGATAATGCTGAAATTGGTTTAGTATAGTTCCCTAGTTCTTTACAAAGAATAAATGACCAATGTTATTATTATCCTAAATATATTAAAAAAATCTTTATCCAATTGATCAAAATTTTTGAAAAAGAACCTAATTCTTGTAGCTAGCAAGTATGGATGGTTTGATAGTTTGATAGGCTTTGCTGCAATAATAATCCCACATCTCAGAGACTCATGACAACAAATATTTATTTCTTGCTCATACTTGAGTACTGCAGATCAGCTGGGTTCAACTGAGCTCAATTCAGCTCATATATCCTTTTGTCCTTATCTCTTGGAGGCAGGAATGAGAGGGATAAAGCAAAACCAAACAAGTGCATTTAACATACCTGATTGGACATGGCAAGTGTCAAATATGTCACATGGTTAAACCCTAATTCAATCAGGCAGGGATATATATTCCTTCTTCAGCTTGTGACAAGCACATCACATGACAATAGGTAGGAATATATGATTCCATTACTGAGAGGGAGAGAAGAAATTTTTAAAAATCCCCAGTCTAACACAGAAAGAGAAAATAATTTTTAAAGTGTAGTGCATGGGGCAAAAATAATAAAAGCTTCATATAGCTATCCTGAGAGGAGAGCTGTTACCATGGCTTGGCATTTGTTTTAATATGGGCAAATTTAGATTGACAATATTATTCCCATGAGCAGTGAATGATTTCAGAGAGACTTCATTCATGCACTCTTTTATACATTAATTCAGTGAAGACTTGGAGCCTCTGTACTAGACCCTGGGGAAGGAAATTTAGATCAATTTCACAAAAGACTGATATGAAAACTAGCTGTTAAGTTGTTGGAACTATACATTTTCTGGCAGCCAAAATATTTGGCACATTCTTCAGGAAATCTTTTTCTCTTGCATCCTGAGGAGCTGAATTAGCTTTGGTGAACAAGGCATTTGACTAAAAGGAGCTAAAGATAGACAGGCAAGCACACACACTGGGTTTTGGAGATTTTTTTGTGTATTCATGATCTTTTGCATCTTTTCTCCTAGACAATGCAAAACTGCCTTTCGGTTAACATTGCCTATCAAGGCCTTAGTGGACAACAATAATTTTATTTACTTACCAATATCCCCTCTCATTTTTTTCTGGGAATAGACTTTGTTTTTAAATTTCTAAAATCTGTTCTTCTTCTGTCCTCTACTGCAACTATATGGTCTGCAGGATCCGGTATCTTACTTGAATCACTGTTGATTGGTCCCTGAGTGGATACCTGATCTAAGCCTGACCAATAAGGGCTCTTGCTTTATCTTTTTAGAACTTTATCTTTTTAGAACTGGGACTAGTGGAATGTTTCAAATTCCCCATTCCACAGGGGCAAAACAAGGGTGATAGGAGCCTAGGGAGTTGTTGTTTTGTTGTTAAGTGCTATTGAGTCAGTGTCCAACTCATAGAGACCCTATGTACAATAAGCGAAACACTATTGTCAGTGCTTGTCTGCTATTCGTAGGGTTTTCAATGGCAGATTAATTTTTGGGAGTGGGTTGCCAGGTCCTTCTCTCAATCCTACAGAATATGGTGTTCCCAGGCCATCTCCCATCCAAGTACTAACCAGGCCCAACCCTGTTTAGCTTCTGAGATCTGACGGATCAGACCCCATAATGATACAGCTGCAGGCCTAAGGAGTTGTAGGCTTCTATATTTCCTTGGTTGAGAATGAAGGAAGCCTGAATGAGAGAAAAAATAGAGCTGACTTGTGGAAAGAATCACTGGCATGTGCCATTGTAAGTCCTTTTTAAGTCCTATATCTGATTGTTCTTGATGTCCAGCCATATTTTTGCCTTGAGTGCATTTGATTATTCATCACGTTCTTGGATCCTGTGAATAATTAATTCTTTTCCTTTTGGACAAAGATAGCTTAGGTCGTATTTCTGCTTCTTGCAAACAAGCCATTCTTTGAAGTATAATGGCATTTAAAAAACCTGTCCTGGGGAAAAAAGGGCCTGAAGAATGAACCCTTGGAGAACATAAAAAATATATCAAGGGTGGGCGTAGGAAGGGGTCTGCATAGAGAAGTAAGATGAGGCTCAGGAGGAGGTAAGGGCATAGATAATGTAGAGAGGAGAGTTTTGAGAGGGAAAATGTAAACACACCCACTTCTGAGAGAATGAGGCAAAATGGGACCTGAAAAAAAAATAGAATCTATTGACAAGGAGGTTACTGATGATCTCAGTATAAGCCATGTATAGGAGGGAGGGTGGATGCAGGAGCTAGACAACATAGAGTAGGCAGTAAATGGGAGAAAAGAAGTTGAGACCGTGAATATAAATAGTGTCAGATTTGATAATAAAGACAAGAGATAAGGCTAGTATCAGTAGAGGCATATTGTTGAGGAAGGTTTTAATTTCCCCTTTGCCTTAAAATGGAAAGAATATAAACAAGCTTTTACTGAGCATGTACTATATTTCAGATACTATGTTAGGTATTGGAATAAAAAGATGAATATAACACAAACAAGATTAAAGAAATTATGGTACCCCAAAAGTTGAAAACTAGCATCCCTATAAATAATATTGTAAAGAACTATTTAAACAATCAAATTTATTGGAATTTTAATTAAGTTTTTCAAATCAAGTTAGAAACCCAAATGTAAATGGGGTGCATTTTTTACTTGTTGTTAGGTGCTTTTGAATTGGTGTCCAACTCATAGTGACCCTATGTACAACACTATGGTCCTATGGAACACTATTGTCAGTGCTTCTCTGCTATTCATAGGGTTTTCAATAGCTAGTTGCTTGTTAGGAGTGGGTTGCCAGGTCCTTCTCCCAAGCCTACAGCACTTGGCATTCCCAGGTGGTCTCCCATCCAAGTACTAACCAGGTCTGACCCTGCTTAGCTTCTGAGATTTCATAGGATTAGAAGCCACAGCTGTATGGCTGCAGGCTGCATTTTTTAGTAGGTATGCTAAAATAGATACGTATGTATAGAAAAAGCCAGAAGAATACACAGGAATATGTAGGTAGTAGTTAATAGTTGTGTTGAGAATTACAGATAACTTTTGCTTTATTCTTTTGCTTATCTACCTTTTCCAATTTTTCTGAGTATAACCTATGTTACATTTTTAGTAAGAAAAAGACAAAAAGATAATGTGCTTATAAAATAGATGTGTCTATATCCTGGCATTGGTCACTGACTAATAGAGGTAACAATAGAATAAACAACCCAGCACACATAGCACTACTTGTTAAACCCAAAGACCAGAGTTTGCACAGAGGGGAATTTTCTCAGAGGAAGCAACATTTGAGTTTGGCCTTGAGAACTGAGCAAGAATTAGAAATTAGTCCAGTTAGAAGAGAAGTAAATGAGCACAGAGGAGGGGACTACATGAATATCCAAGGAATTTTGCATACTGTGGAGGCAGAATGGAAGAAGCAGAGGGAATGTGGCTGCTGAGTGCAGGCAAAGGAGAGAAAGCAAAGTTAAGCAGGTGTTTATTTGAGATGCTGCTGGTGCTCAGATGCGGCTGGTGAGGATGTGCTGGAGGTGGGCAGCATCTGTGTGGAGGGTGAAAGTCCAGGTGTGAAATGGTGAGGACCTGAACTAGGAAAATGGACTAGGGATGGAGAAGCAGAGCTGTATTTGGAAGTTATTTAAGAAGAGAAATTGATAGGCTTTAGAATAAAAGCAATAGCTGCTGCAGTTGATTTCTTTGGAAGTAGACCTTTGAGAGGGATTTGGGGGCACAAGACATTCACTGGGGATCTACCCATGTGTGGGGTTATACAGTGCGAGAAGTCAGACTCTGATGTAGGCCTGACAAAGCCTTGGCCTAAATGCCAGGAGCTTGGGAACAAGTATTGCCAACCAGAACCGGACTACTTTGGGCCCAAATGCCTGGGCTTTTATCCCCCTGCCTCACTGAGCTGCAGGAAATGGGCTGCTCCAGGAAGGGAGAGGACTCAGGTGATCCTGAAGGAATTGACAACTGCAGGCAGCAATAAGTACTTCTCTGAAGGGGGCCCACACGGTACCCCTGTTTACAAGAGCTGACAGCTGTGGATTGCTTGCCCTATCCATTTTCCTCCATCCTGGGAAGTAGTCCTGTTATTACCCCCGTTTCACAAATGATGGAAGAAGCAGGAAGAAATCAAGAAATTCACCCAAGGCCATTCAGCCAGTGAGCAGTGGAGTCAGTGTGTATAGACTGCCAGAATTTAGCTTCAGTGTCCTCGAACTTCATGACACTCACACCACCTGTCACTTATCATGTAGGAGGACCAGGATTGGAATCCTAAGCCAGTGGCAAGATCAGCCTGGGCCTGATATTTCAGGAACTCTAAAGCCTGAGGGGGCTGGGATTTAGCTCAGTTGGTAGATCTCTGAGCTGCAGTCTCTGAGGACCCAAGTTCAATTCCCAGCACCGCAAAAATAGGAGAAGGGCCTGGCAATCCACTCCCAAGGCAATCCTGAAACAGTCAGCCATTGAAAACCCTGTGAAGGTCGCTATGAGTCAGATACCGACTTGATGGCAGCTAACAACAACAACAAAGCCTGAGGACTTGGATATTGACTGCTTTCTTATCCTCCCTCCCCTCTTCCTTCTGTCTTTCTTTCCACCTTTCCTCCCTTTTTTCTCATATACTATTTATTATCATAAAAAGAAAAGCTGAATTCAATAAAATACACTGATTTACTAAGCAAAGCCCACCCTAGGAACTAATGAAATAAATAGACTTCAGTGAAATTGTGCTCTGGCATTTATTTATTTTTTATTTTTTTATTTTTGGAGGTATTAGGGGTTGAACCCAGGGCTTTGCACCTGCATTCTCTGCAAGTGCTGGACTACTGAGCTGCACCCTCAGCCCACTTTTTTTTACTTTTTTTGAGACAGGGTCTCGCTAAGGGACGCAGACTGTCTCTGGTCTTGAACTTGTGATCCTCCTGCCTCTGCCTCCCGAGCCTCTGGGATTACAGGTGTGTGCCACCATGCCTAGCTCTGGCATTTATTTTTAAAGCCATGTTTCATAAAGGTTATACACAGGAGTTATGGATAGTTTTTATCATAGTTGTGTTATTCAATTGCGACTTAATATGTGGGTTTTTGAGATCATTCCTTAGTTTTTTAAGTGATGTAATCACTTTAGAACATGGTTCCCATAGGGAGAATTTAAAACACATGAGCAATTTAGTACTTTCCAAACCAAAGCCATCGAGTGATTTTTGTAACTTCTCTGCTGGCAGTGTTTGGGATGAGGAAGGGGCTGAGAGAGTCAAAGTGTTAGCTGCAGGAAGGTGGGACCAGAAGACCGTGAGTGATGGAAGAAAAGGCACAGAACCCTCCTTCATGGGATTGGTGTCAGAGGACCTGGATATAAATGTCAGCTTCTTTCATTCACTTGCTCTGTGAATGGTGCCAAGGGCTCATGTGGCATAGCCTCTGTTTCCACAACTAACAATGCCTGTGTCCTTAGGTTGGTGTCAGAAGTAACAGCTATGATACTATGATATCGGGGAAAAGCCTACTCCTGGTAAGGACCAAGAAGCATTGGCTGAATGTGACTGGGAAACACAACCCCTTCCTCCTCTGGGGCTTATGATTGGAGACTACCTTCTCATCTTCTCTCATGTTTCCCCTCCTCTGCCCTCCTGCAAGATGGGGCTTTCTGTACTCAAGAGCTCCAGGGCTTTGAGCTCTGGCCAAGAAGATAAATCCTGTCTTGCACTCAATCACCCTCACCTTCATCCGCAGCCGGAGAGAGCAGTCTGATTTCTTGAGGTAAACACACTGAACAAGCAAGACAGGCCCCATGGAGTTACTTAAAACCCCAGTCTGAGAGAGAGCATCTCGGATCTGAAGTTCCTGCCTAAATATAAATGGCAAAGCTTATTCAACATCAAATCAAATCAATGATAATTTGCGGACTAATTAGCATTTGGGGCTTTTTTCGGCAGCATGGGGATGTGGTATATAATAGTACGTGATTGGAGAGAAGCAGGTAATTGCGAGGCTGAATACATTGTCTCCTGGAGACACGTGAAGAAGCAGATTCCCTTAGGCGAAGAGGCCCACCACCTTCAGGGGAAGGTGGGGTGGCAGAGTTCACATCTGGAGCCTGCTGCTGCCAGAGGAGCCTTGGAGGGTGGGGCCATCACTCCCACAGCAAAATTTTTACTTCCTTTTTGTGTCAATGAAGCTTTACCTTTTACTTCATTCCTAAGAGGTAAAAGAGCAGATGAGATTACTTTTAAAAGTAATTGAACATAGGGAGACTAGATTGTGGTACAGGGTTGATAGGATGCAGGTGTCAAAATAATCATAGCAACTAATATTTGTGAAGTACTTTTCATGTGGTTATATTAAGCCCTTAATATATGTTGCTGCTGTTAGGTGCCATGGAGTTGAGTCCGACTCTTAGTGACTGTCCAACAGATCTAAACACTCCCCAATTCTATGCCAGTTACACAATTTTATTTATGTTTAAGCCCATTGTTGCAGACACTGTGTCAATCCATCTGGTGGAGGGTTTTCCTTTTTTTTGTTGGCCTGCCACTCTCCCAAACATGATGTCTTTCTCCAGGGATTGGTCTCTCCTGACTATATGTCCAAAATACATAAGCACAGTCTAGCCATCCTTGCTTCCAAGGAGCATTCTGGTTGCACTTCTTCTAGGGCAGATCTGTTGGTTCTTTTGGCAGTCCATGGTATATTCAATAATTGTTTCCAGCACTGTAATTCAAAAGCATCAATTCTTCTCCTGTCTCCCTTGTTCAATGTCCAGCTTTCACAACAATATGATGCAACTGAAAATAGCATGGCATGAGTCAAGTACACTTTCGTGTTCTATGTGACATCTTTACTTTTCAATACTCAATGCCACAGCTTTACCCAAAGCAATGCATCTTTTGATTTCTTAATTGCTGCTTCCATGCGTGTTGATTATACAGCCAAGTAAAGTAAAATCATGGACAACTTCAATCTTTTCTCCAGTTATTGTGAAGTTGCCTACTGATCCAGTTGTAAGGATTTTTGTTTTGTTGATGTTTAGTCACAATCCATACCAAAGGCTATTTTCTTTGATCAAAGAAATTCATCAGTAAATGTTTTAAATCCTCTCACTTTCAGCAAGCAGAATTGTGTCATCTGCATAATGCAGGTTGTTAATGAGTCTTCCTTTAATCCTGATTCTGCATTCTTCCTCATAAAGTCCAGGTTCTCCGATTATTTGCTCAGCATATAAATTGAAGAGATATGGTGAAAGTATATAGCCCTGACACACACCTTTCTTACCTTTAAACCAGGCAGTGTTTCTTTGTTCTATTCAAACAACTGCCTTCTGGTTCATGTACAGATTCCTCATGAGTACAATTAGATGCTCTGGTATTCCCATTTTTCAAAGTGTTATCCATAATTTGTTATGATCCACACAGTCAAATGTCTTTGCATAGTCGATAAAACAGACATCTTTCTGATATGAGGTCCATGCTATATTATTATTATTATTATTATTTTGAAAAAATCAAAGTCTTGAAAAGTTAAGAAATTTCTTCAAGTCTCAGAAATTGGCAGATTAGAGCTTAATGTACTTAGTAAATTTCTGGCTCCAAAGTTTATGGTATTAATTCCTATACTGTATTGACATACATAAATTATATTGTTTCATTATATTAATAAGCCTCTGGAAGGTAAATATTCTTAAAGAGAAGGAAGTCTTGGCTTAGAGTGGGAGGGATTTATCCAACATCACCCAGAGTAAGTGGCCACGTCTAAAGTCTAAGAGAAGAAAAAAAAAGAACAGAAAAAAAAAAAAACAAAGAAATTTAGCTCTAATTTTACAAAATGATAAAATCCCAAGAGCACACAGTGCCCATAGAATAAATAGTCTTCAGCAAACAGGACCCCTGGTTGAAGGGTGGAGCCCAGTCTCAGGTGCCCCACAGGAGTCTTTGGCCTGTGAGCTCCAGGTAGGGAGAGGACCACACAGCACTGTTGCTCCTATGCTAAACCCACTGTGGGGGCTGCCTGGGGTGTGGGTTGCAAAAGCTTCCAAGACTGTTAGGGCTCAGTAGGAAACAGGACAGGCTGGAGCATCATGTCTGTGACTACAACGCAGTCACCTTTCTGTGCTGGGTAGAGGCTGTGCCTGCCTTACTTTCTGAAACTCCAGCTGCTCCTCTAGTTTCTCTTTGCATGGAGATCTAGAGAGAGGGATGTTTTCTAGTGAGACTCTGGTTGAAAAACCAGAATTCTGTAGGAGTTCTCAGCATACACAAGCAACTTACCCAGGAGTTAGCCACATCCTTTTTCTTCAAGGGACTCAGAGTTGCTTCATTTTAGCATTTAAATGTGATCAACCAAGAGGCAGGTGTCTTGGCACAGAAAAGCACAGTAAGAAAAATAAAACCCTTTGGAATGAGATTTTTTTTTCTAGATTGAACATCAAGAGACCAGAAAGTGGCTGCTTTTCCAAGCATGATGAGGGTGGTATAAATTATACTCACTCAGCTGGGGACAGCCTGATGGGGGTTCAATGCTGAATACCATGTTGGATATAAAAACTGAGATGGTTAGTCTTCCTGAGAGGAAATTGAGATGGCTTAAGTGGCACTAGGAAACAAGTCTTTTTTTTTTTTTTTTTTTAAGAAAATATTATGAGAAAAACTCAAAGAGCTGAGACCCAAGGTTGCTGGTGCAAACAATTGTTAGGAACAGATTAGCAATTACATTAGACTATAGTTTGTATTGCCATCTGATCTGGACAATAATTTAATTCTTACTTGAGCATCTACCAGCTATACTACACTGGTGTTTGATCCTGCCTGAGCTCAGAGGCTAAGCAGGGTCAGGTCTGGTTAGTCCTTAGATGAGAGACTGACTGGTAATACTGGGCTGTAGGCTTGCGAGAAGGACCAGGCAACCCAATCCTGAGACAGCCATCAGAAACTCTATGAACAGCAGAAAAGCACTGACATAGTGGCAGGCATGGCACAGTGTCAGGGAATTTTTGTTCTGTTGTATTTGGGGTCTGATGGCACCGAATCACAACCACCACCATATTCCTACATACTAGGTAGTCCCACAAAGAGGATAATGTATTATTTTTAATGTACACTGAATTTACATATCGAATTTACATCTAGAATTTACATATAGACATTTGAGGGGTTTTATAATTAAAGATGGGCTGGGATTTAGCTCAGTGGGTAGAGTGCTGCGCTGTAGTCTCTGAGGCCCTGAGTTCAATTCCCAGCACTGCAAAAATGGAAGAAGGGCCTAGCAACCCACTCTCAAGGCAATCCCGAAGCACTCAGCCATTGAAAACCCTATGAGGGTCGCTATGAGTCAGATACCGACTCGACGGCACCTAACAACAACAACAACAACATAATTAAAGGTACATATAAAACTAGGCTGGTAAAATAGAATTAAATAATGTCTGTGGGTAAAGGCAGGGAAAGGAAATCACCAACCATGTAGGCTAATGTGAGACAGCATGTTGAATTTATTCCATTGATACCTTGGTTGGTGGGATGTGGAGAATGGGAAAGGCTATTCAAGAAAAAATAGTATTATGTGAGGGAAGACTTTTTGTGGGTGTGAAAGTTAATTTTAAACAATCATCTTCCTGGTGATTTGCCTGGACAGGAAGATAAGACCCAGACTACTAAAAGGAGAGTAGATTGAGGCAGACAGTTGAGTATTTTGGCAACAGTAAATTAAAATTCATCTAAGAAACTTGGGGGAAAGCATAATTTTCTCCTGCCATGTAGTAATGACAAAGGGCAAGAGAATGATGGAGTTAAAAGGACTCATGTATATATTGCCATAGTAAAAAGGGAAAGGAAGCCATATCAGTCACAGTTTAAACTGGAAAACAGAACTTATGTATAGTCTACATGTATAGATTGGCAGACAATTGCTATAGAATATTGGCTCCACAGGTAATGGAGGCTCTGATGGGGCAAGAGATGGTAAAATGACTTAGAGATCAGTAACACCAGGAAGCTACAACAACTTCTAAACCAGAGGGAGGTAGTGGTATTATAAGCACCCAAGGGATGACTCACCTGGGTAGAGCTGGACCAACGGCTTCCCTGACAGCTGGGAGCCTGAAGGAGGAAAGGGAGGGAGAAAAAGTTGACTGTTCCCTTTCCTCACTCTCCATGCTTTTGTCTCCCGTTAGCTTAACCCATTTGAAAATAGCTAATGGGAGAGTTAGAACTGGGATTTAGCTCTGAGACTGCTCTGTAGTCTCTGAGGTCCTGGGTTCAATTCGCAACACCACAAAAGCGGGAGAAGGACATGGCAATCCACTCCAGAGGCAATCCTGAAACAATTAGCCCTTGAAAACCCTATGACGGTCACTATGAGTCAGACACGACTGGACACCACCTAACAACAACAATGAAAGAGTTGAGGAAACACAATCTCAAGTCTCAGCCCCTCTGCAATTTAGCAAATGAGTAAAGAAAAAGTAAAGATGGCCCTGAGGGTAAATGTCCAAATGGGAATCTGGTGTCTTTCTGTTCAACTTAGGTAGACTGTGGATCCTGAGCATTGATTGTGAGGATTCTGGAGAAGTTGATATCTGGTTCCTTTTTTCGTAACCTTATTCATAAAAACTACTTTGGCTCCTGGCAATCTATAAGATGCTTTAAGAACATGATTTGGTTGCAAAAAAATCTTGGTTTAAATCCCAGCACTTGCACTTAAGCCATGTTGAGGACATGGACAAGTTCCTTTGTTTCTCTGAGCCTCAGTTTCCTCATCTCTAAAATGGTAATGATAATAAATACCTTGAGAGTTATGAAGATTACATGAGAAAATGAATATAAAACATGTAGTATAGCACTGGATACACAGCAAGAGCTCAGCCCTGGCCACTCCAGGATTGTTAACCATAGTCATTATCAATTCACACTCACATTGTCTCCTTTTCAGCAGAACATACTTGGCTTTCAGGATTCAGTTTTAGTGTCACCATTCTAATGAGGTCTTTCCAAAGTGTCCCCCATGTGTCCCTGTGCATCCTGGGCATACTTCTATTGGGGCACATTTCATGTCTTGTTAGAATGATCTATTTTCACTCTATTTCCTTCACTAAAATATAGCCAGGCATTGTGGTAAATGTCTCTGATCCCAGTGATGTGGGAGGCTGAAGCAGGGGGATCATGAGTTTGAGGTCAGAGGCAGCCAGTGTAATTTAGACTCTGTCTCAAAATAAAAAATAAAAAATAAAATTGGGTCATGGATGCAGCACAGTGGTAGAGCCCTTGCAAAGTATGTGTGAAGCTCTGGTTCAGCTCCCAAGTACTGAAAAACAAACAAACAGAAAGAAAGAAAGACAGAAAGACAGACAGACAGACAGACAGACAGAAAGAAAGAAAGAAAAGAAACCAATAAGAGTAAAACCCATATTAGCTCTTTGGAGACAGAAAGAGAGCATAAATTGCTCTCTCAATACCATAAATAACATACTCTTGGAGAAGAGTAGGAGTTCAGCAAATGTTTGCTAAAAGAAATCAATAAATAATTACCATTATGCACTCACCAAATGAAGATGAACAATCTCTTCAGCTATGACAATCTGCCTGCCTTCTCTAGCCCCTTCTTCACTATAGACTTCTGTGCCTGGATTCTAAGCCAATCCTGAACAAGATAGTGAGGCTATGATCATACAATGAATAGCAGATCAAGAAAAAAATGAAGGAAATATCACAGTCAGCTACAGCGAGGTGCACATCCATTGGATGTCAGATCAGCATCTCTTTCCTTGAAAAGAAGACCAGGGGAGCTGGTATGCTTGTATAAGGAGACTCTCTGGCTATTGTTCTCAGTTTATTGATGGAATGGAGGATATGAGACCCACGCCAGGCCATTCGATCTGGGACCTAACAACTCCTAAATCACTTGGAATTTTAGAACAGAAACCTAAAAGAGAATCCAGTTACTCACCAGCAGTTGCAGATGCAAGACATAAGACTCAAAAGCAAGCCATCCTTTTTCTCCTCGGGATGTAAAGAGAAGATATTAGAGGAATTGTGCAGAAAGGACTGGAGGGAGGGAAGACTCCATGAGTGTTTGAGTCCCCAGTTCCATTGTCCTGGCCACATTTCTGTCCATAGGTTTTGTGAGTCAACAATAATTTCTTTATAAACGATCCCCACCCTCTTTTTAAGCTATTTGAAGTCTGATTTCTGTTATGTGTAGGTAACAGCATCTAATCCTAAAAGGCTCTGAAATTAAAATAGGAAGTAGGATAGTAATTTGAGACTAAAATATCAATAGTCATTAATGCCAAGGCAGAACTTTTGGATGTTATTGTGTAGACAGTGTGGGTATTTGCAAGTTTTTAAGGTGGGAAATCACACAAATCTGCTTGTGTTAGATGAAAAAGATTTACCGACACCTAAACAAAGTAGGCCATCTTTTTCCTTATCATTCCTATAGCTTCTTATTGTTATTGGGTATACTCAAGTCAAATCTGACTCAGCAACCCTCATAGAGTTTTCAGTGGCTAATTGTTTCAGGATTGTTTTGGGAGAGGACTGCTACGTCCTTCTCTGATTTTTGTGGTGCTGGGGATCAAACCTGGGTCCTCAGAAAGTGCAGAGTAGTGCTTTACCAATTGAGCTAAACCCCAGCCTTCCTGTAGCTAGAAGGTACTAACTGGTAATCCTAGGGATGTGTTCTTTCCAGTTCCCCTACCCACGCCTCTGACCCACATGAACACACAGCCCACTTTTCCATGACTCTAAATCCTTTCTTTGCAAATGTGTAACCTCACAATGTTCTGTTCTCTGCTGGTGAAAGAACTGTCCTGATAGAACAAATGCTGTCACTGTGGAAAGATGCCAAATGCCTGTTAGCTGCAGAGAAGATTATATTCAGCACATCAGAAAAGGACAAAGATTTACAATGCATGTTTGGATTGGCTAAAAATTTGGCCTTTCTGTCTTTCAGGTCTTATATTTTGAGGTGAGTAAAGATCTGGACTCCCTGGGGAGGAGTGAGAGCTGGAGGCCATTAATCAGATGGATGCTAGGAGGCAGTGACAGGCGGAAAGAGTGCTTGTCTTAAGGAATTGGAAACCCTAGGCAACAGGCCCAGCTCTGCTATTCATTTGCTCTTTAGGTAGAGGCCCCTTATCTCCTCCTCAGACACCTCAGTTTCCTCGTCTGTAAAATATGTGAGTTGGTCTACAGAGATCTCATCTTTGAGATTCTATGTGTCTGGGTATGCCACGGAGTGCAGGACTGTGGCCTTGGGTCTGCATCAACAATCTCTGAGGATGGGCTTCTCAAGGTCAGCCACAATGCCCTGGGACTCTCCTTAGAGCAGGGAGGTCCATAGACTTGAAGGAAGCTCTCCTAGGCTTCATTGTAATGGTCAGAGGCTAAGGTCTATGGGTTGTCCAGTCAAGATGCAGCCTCAGCAGTGACACAAAAGTGACACCTCATAGGACAATCTGGACCTTTCAGGAGTATCCATCTCCTCCAATCCTAGTTCAGTCCCCATTTACTTAGTAGGAATGAGATATAGCTAGAGTGCAGCCAGAAGCATGGAGGTATTTAACTGAATGTAGAACGAGCTGCAGTCTTCCTGAGAATTTCAACCTGCACTGATCTCTCATGCCTGCCCAGGTGGGTATGATCTGACCACACCCTCTAGCAGCAGGCTGGGTAGTCTCTTGAGTTATTCTCTCACTTTTTATGCAGGCTTAGTTAGGTCCTCCAACCTTAGTTGAATTTCTTTAAGCTCAAGAGCAAATATTTATCAAGAACTTGGTCTCTGTCAGCATTCTGCTGCTCACAGAGGATGAAGAGACACAAATGACAGTCCTTCGCTTTGTGGAACTCTCTTTCCAGATGGGCATACAGGCAAGTAGACAAATATTTATACAGGAGATGCTACAAGGGAGGAATGTGTTCATCTTCCATTGTTGTGCAATACAGCACCACAAATGCAGCATCTTTCAGCAATTCATTAGCTCACAGACCTGTAGGTCAGCAGTCTGGATGGGCACAATGGGGCCTCAGCTAAGGGACTCACCAGGCCAAAAGCAGGATGTCTGCTGTGATGGGCTCTTATCTGGAGGCTCAAGGGAAGATTCCATTTCCAAGTTTGTTTAGATCATTGGCAGAATCCAATTCTTTTACTCTCCTGGCTGTCAAGTGAGGGGCCACCCACTGTTCCTAGATGTTTCTTGTATTCTTTCCCATGTGCTTTTCCTTCATTTTTAATCCAGCCACAGAGGGTCAAGTCCTTCTCATTCTCTGAATCGCACCTGTCTTCCACTTCTGCCACCAGCCTGAGAGAAGAACTATGTTATAATTCAATCTGGTTCACTTGGATGATCTTTGTTTTTCAAGCTCAGCTGCCTTAAAACATAATAGAGTCAAGGTAGAAAAATCTTGCCCTATTCACAGGGTCCAGGGCTTAGGCCAGGGGGTCTTGAGGTCCACTCCTAGAAATTCTGTCTTCCACAGGGGTGTAGGGGACATCCTAGAGCACAGAGCAAATATCTACCTGCCATGGGATCATGGAAGGCATCTTGGCAGAGGAGAAGCCTGACTGGAATTTCTAAGGATGACTTAGACTTAGGAAGAGAAAGGGAGGAGGGAGATGATTGGAGAGGACCCGTGGGAGTACCCAGGAGTACACACAACACTCTCTCTGATCTCTGCAACATCTAACCAGGCCTGAGCATGTGAGTTTTTAACCACATCTCATGATGAATTAGTCCATTGATTATGGGCTGCTGTTATGATTAAATAACATAGGACTCAGAAAGTTCTTAGAGCAGTGCTTGGGACAAACAAAATGATTAATGTGTACTAGCTAATATTATTATACAATTAAAAATAGGAAAACACTTGCAAATAGATGTAGAATATTTATTCATTCACTTATAAATGCTTATTAAGAACACACTAAGTGCCTGTAGCCACACCACTGTGACGTCCAATCCCATCAGATGTTGGAAGCTAAGTAGAGTTGGACCTGGTTAGTACTTGGATGGGAGACCACCTGGGAACACCAGGAGCTGTAGGCTTGGGAGAAGGACCCGGCAACCCACTCCCGAAAAACAATCAGCCATTGAAAACCTTATGAATAGCAGAGAAGCACTAACAATTGTGTTTCATCTGTTGTACTTAGGGTCACTATGAGTCGGACATCGACTGAGGACACCTAATGATGACAAGAAGTGCCAGTATGAGGTGCTGTGAAAACAGTGAAGAATGACATGAACTATTCTGACCCATGGGGTTTATCCTCCAGCAGGGGATCAGGCAAGTAAACAGGCAGCTGTAAAAAATGTGCTGAATGATACAATGATTCAAGTGTTACTCTGTTCATGTCTCTGATCTTTGAAAGGTTGTTTGCTTTTTGTCCCCCTAGCAATTGAGCACATGTATCCCTTCTTTAGGTCAACATCTCTCTCTGATCCCAAGTACTACTTATTATTGATCTGTCTGTCTGTCTGTCTCTCTTTCTACTTTTCCCTCCCTCCCTCCTTTTCCTTATTCTCTTACCTGCCTTCCCCTGGAATTGAATCCACAAGAGCAGGAACTCTAGCCTATTCACTATGTGTTCCCAGTGCCTAGCACAAAGCCTTGCTCAGGGTAGACCTCAGTAAGAGAATCAATGAACTTCGACTCTGGTTTCTGGTTTGGATCAAACTCACCCTATTAGTTTAGTTTAGTTTAAATAAACATTTGCAGGTCACCTGTTATGTGCCAGTAAGTAAGCAACAGAGCCAAGATTCAAACCTGGGCAGTATGCTGTACTTGATATGGATATGTATACAGCTACAGACCTTCCTGCCCAGCTTTGTACCTAATATTCCTAACAAACAGTCACAAAACAAAAGCAATAACCACAACCTTTATTGAGTATTGGAGTGCATTTCCTGAATTGAATTTGTAGCATCAATTCCTACAATAACACTGAGGAAAAAGAATTATTATATTCATTTTAGAGATAAATATTCTGCCCCTCAGAGAAGTTACTTGGATATGGCCACAGGACCAGCATACAGCAGGCTTAGGATTGAAACCAGAGTCTGTCTGATTTCCAAGGCTCTTTGTGGATGATTTAGTGCTTGGACCAATTGTTTTCTTTGAACTGATTATTCTTTTTCTTTTCCAATGACTGCCTACTTAAGCATCCACGAAATCACCACCTCAGATACACCTTATAAATGTTCAGAAGAACATTAGAATTTTAGCATCACAGGTGCAAATAGCATAAATAGGTTCACAGTGAGGTCTCTTTGATTGAATAAAGACCGTTTTCCCTGTGTAAGTGAGCTCAAGTCCTTTTTCCTCTGTGTCTCTATCTCTGGTCTATAGTCCCAGCCTTGTGACAATGAAAGGTATCACCGAGACCTTGAATTACTTCATGATCTTACTCTCCATCCACAGGACTGTTCATGTTATTTTTATGCTATCCATGAGAGGACCACAAATACACGGACACCCGAAGTATGTATAAATGCCCCCAAAAGTGGGCTCTACAGGCAGGGCTCTGTTTTATTCGCCCTGTACCCCAGCATCCCAAACAGGACTAGGCACAGACATTGCTCAATGAATGCTCATTGGATGAATGAACTTGGGAACCAAAAATGAAACATATATTCTCCTTATGCTTGGTAGTGGGATTGAATCTGGAAGAGGGAGTAAAATGTGGTAGAATTTGGAAATGCAGTAAATTGGAATAGTGATTCTCAAACTCTCTGTGGTGAAGGCCTGGATTCCTTGTATATTTCTAATCATCTGAGGATTAGTGTTAGCATATGCTTTGTACCACTAGTAACTCATCTCTCTGAATATGACATCATCCTTAATTAGTTGATACCCTGTACAATGAGACAAGGCTGGTCATGTTGGGGAAATCACAGCAATGTCAAATTGTTGTAAGAAGTTCTAAAAGTTCATCCTCAATTTCTAAACTTATCAGCAGTGATAAACAATTCATAGGCCATCTGGGTCTTTATCAGCAATTACAAACAGTTCATAGTCTATCTGGACTATGTGTTTTGGAAGATGGTCTCAGACTCAGCAGGGTTAGAGACTTGATGTACCCCCCAGGCAGTTGTTTAAACTCCCTCAACCTTCTAATTTTTCTCATCTATAAAATTAGGAAAATATGAGATCAAATGGACCTATTTGTTCAATATTTATCCAAAACTTATTGAAATTCTAGTATGATAGATATTCTTTTAAAAAACTTGGAGAAAATGTAGTGAACAAAATGGACAGAAATCCCTGTTGTCATGGATCTTAGATTTTGGTGAAAGAATCTCTATATAAAGTTAGCTCAATGCCTACTGTTGTTGTTGTTGTTAGGTGCCGTTGAGTTGGTATCTGACTCATAGCGACCCTCTGTACAACAGGGGAAACACTAGTATAAGTGCTTCTCTGCTGCTCATAGGGTTTTCAATGACAGATTGATTTTTGGGAGGGGGTTGCCAGGTCCTTCTCCCATTTTTGTGGTGCTGGGAATTGAACTCGGGGCCTCAGAGACTGCAGTGCAGTGCTCTACCAGCTGAGCTATATCCCAGCAAGGTTGATATAGCTTTCACATATGAGTGAAATCATGTGATATTTCTCTTTTTGAGTCTGGTTTATTTGTTTAAAATAATGATCTCCAGATCCATTCATTTTCCTGCCAATGGTGTAATTTCATTCTTCTTTACAGCTGAGTAATATTCCATTGTGTATATGTACCACATTGTTTTTAATCCATTCATCTGTTGAAGGACATCTAGGTTTATTCCATATCCTTGCAATTGTGAGCAGTGCTGCAGTAACATGGAAGTGCAGGTATCTCTGTGGTAGGCATCATTATTTTTTGTTTTAAATTAGGAGCCCAAGGAATGGAAACAAGTGTTATTATGTCTTACACTACAATTAGCTGTGTGAATACCTGTATCAAAGAGAAATTATTTAGTGGACACTTGTTTAAGAAGACAAGACAGATCTTATTTGAGCTACTCATTTGAGTAGGGGAGAGAGACTTTTGCATAGAACTGAGCTCAGCTCCAAATATAACAAAGACCGCTAGAGATTTAAGCCCAATGAGCAGAGAGGGGTTATCATATGGAAAATTACTAAGAGGAACTTGATTAGACAAAAGAGCAGGAAGATTCTTGGTAAAGGCAGGCCAGAGACATAGATATCGAGGGCTGGGGATGAAAAACTTTATCAGGAATCAAGGGTAAGGAGATTCTCACTAAACTGACATAGAATTTCTTGTTAGAACTGGGCTTATCAAGCCAAAGGCAGGGCCTACAGTTGGGACGTAGTTGAGGAGAGGCCACAGGGAAGCATGATAAAGTTTGATTGAGAATAAAGTGTTTGTCCTCTGTCACATCTCCTAGATGACACCTCAGCAGGAATCATGCCTGGGTCACCTTTTTACCCAACTTTGGTCCTTTTGGATGCACAGAAGAGTTCAGGAAAGGTTCATGGAATGATGGTATGGGTGACTATCAGAGCAGGTAGGCCTGGGTGCACTAAGCTGAGCTTAATGAACAAGACTAGCACCTGGTGAACCTGGAGGACACCTGTAGGCATATTGCCAGTGTGCCTGCTGAGCTGCTCTTAAATTATAAGTAGAGTCCTCACAGGCCTGAACTCAGGGTTGAACAGCTGGCCAGTGTGTGTACCCAGGACCCTGGCACCCATAGGTGTCAGGGTGGAAACAGTGCATTATGTACAGTATATTCTAAGGAACTTTAGGCAAAGGCATTCTTGAGTCAGGAGAATGCCAAAGCTCTAATTTCAAATTATTGATTTTAAATTGAACTTCTTTTTAGAAAATAATTCAGAATATTAAAATTCAACACAGTGTTCCTCCTATAACATCCTCTGGGGACCAAAAAATTCTTTGTTGTTGTTGTTGTTGTTGTTAGGTGACTTTGAATTGGGTCCAACTCATAGTGACACTCATAGGGCTGGCTGGCTGGCTTGCTTTCTTTCTTTCTTTCTTTCTTTCTTTCTTTCTTTTTTGTGATACTGGGGGTTGAACCCAGGGTCTTGCGCTTACATGCTTTTGCAAGTGCTGTACCACTGGGCTGCACACCCAGGCAATTGTTTTTTACTTTTTGAGACAGGGTCTCATTAAATTACACAGACTGCCTCTGGTCTCAAACTTGCAATCCTCCTGCCTCTGCCTCCCAAGTCACTGGGATTACAGGTGTGCACAACCATGCCTGACTCCTTATAGGGTTTTCAATGGCTGATTGTTTCAGGATTGTTTTGGGAATGGACTGCCAAATCCTTCACCCATTTTTGTGGTGCTGGGGATTGAACCCAGGTCCTCAGAGAGTGCAGAGCAGCACTCTACCAACTGAGCTAAACACAAAATCTCTTTGAATGGTATCCATAGCACTCCAGCTTACACTGAGATCTTCTGTATCAACTTGTATTACAGCTGATTTTTTTTTTTGTATATCCATACCCACCTTATATGTGGGGAAACAGATGTTCAGAGAGGACACAGGTCATCTCAATGGACCCAAACTCCTGACCCCAACCCCATGCTACATTCTCTTCATGTTTTCTTTCTCTCTCTCTCTCTTCCTCTCTCTCTCTCGCTCTCTCCTTCCCTTCCTCCCCTCCCTTTCTCCTTCCTTCCCTCCATGGACTGACAGCGATCAGCCAATTAGTCATTTGACTAATTGCTTTGATCCAAATTGTCATGGAAAAGGGAAAACAGGCACATTATTCTTGAAATCAACGTACTGGAAATACTTAAATAAGATCTAGACAGGAATTACTAAGATTCATATTTCTCCAGCTATCTGCTAAGTCATCATCCCACTTATTTTATTAGTCTACAGTGTGGGCTCCCTCTTCCCTACTTTTGCTGAGCTAGTAACATTGAATTAATTCCAGGTCTGCTCCTGTTCATCTGTGTATGGATCTCTGAAGATGCTCAGAGCATTTAATAAAGCAGTCATTAGTACACGTAGGTCAATTACAAAGCCTTCATTATCACTGGGAAAGCCCATTGCAGGGTAATGTTCACTTCATCTCATTCCGAGATTAAGACATAGACCTGCCTAAAATGAGGAAGGTAGCAAGGGAGAGGAGAAAGTTTTGGGTTTAAAATGGGAAGACCTGGGTTTGAAGGTGTGCTATAGTTTTTATTGGCTATATAACGTAGGATAGGTTACTAGACCTGTAGGGTTTTAGACCCCTCATTTATAAAAACTAAGGAAAGGTTGGGCTGGGATTTAGCTCAGTTGGTAGAGCACTGCTCTGCAGTCTCTGAGGTCCCGAGTTCAATTTCCAGCACTGCAGAAATGGGAGAAGGACGTGGCAACCCACTCCCAAAGCAATCCTGAAATGATCTGCCATTGAAAACCCTATGAGGGTCGCTATGAGTTGGACATGCCTTGACAGCACCTAACAACAACAACAACAACAAGGAAAGGTTGGGAGTAACACTACTCCCCACCTCCAAGTTTCCTTGTTGTTGTTAGGTGCCATTGAGTCGGTATCCGACTCATAGCGACCCTCATAGGGTTTTCAATGGCTGACTGTTTGGGATTACCTTGGAAGTGTATTGCCAGGCCCTTCTCCCATTTTTGTGGTGCTGGGAATCAAACTTGGGACCTCAGAGACTGCAGGGCAGCACTCTACCACCTGAGCTAAATCCCAGCCCCCAAGTTTCCTAAGGAGATCTATATTTGGGCGCACAAGTAAAGCTTTTTGAGTAACATAGCTGGGAAAAGCCACTCTATTATTAATTAATTATTTTTTGTGGTAATTGGGGAGTTGAACCCAGTGCCTCACACATGCTTGGCAAGTGACCTACCACTGAGCAGCTACACCCCTAACCCCAACCTTTTTTATTTTGAGACATAGTCTCATCAAGTTGCACAGGGTGCTTCTCAGCCTGAGCTCACTATTCTCCTGCCTCAGTGTCTCGAGTCACTGAGATTACAAGTGTATGCCATAGTACCCAGGTAAAGCTCCTTTATAAAGATACAGGCACCACAGGTGATGGGTGATATGCTAGATGCAGAATATTTCATGTCCCCAAAGTGAAGCTTCTACAGTCCATTCCTTGACACACCAGTTCTTTCCACAGTCTCATCCTAACTAGGAATAACACACAAGATTGATCATGTATGGAACATCTACATCTGTTGTATGCTTTACATAAAATTATTTCAAATATTCACAATACCCTGCAAAAAATGTGATTTGCATTTTTTGTTTTTGTTCTTGTTTTTATTTTGCACCTCAAGAACAGGTTTGATGTGTTAGACACTAATGACTGAAGACCTGATGAGTTGTGGTATGACATCAAAGAAATCATTCATGAGGAAAGCAAAAGGTTATTAAAAAGACAGGAAAAAAAGAAAAGACCAAATTAAATGTCAGAAGATACTTTGAAACTTGCCCTTGAACATCAAGCAGCTAGAGGAAAAGGAAGACATGACAAAGAACTAAAAATAAAATATCAAAAGGCAGTTCAAGAAGACAAAATCAAATATTATGACATGCACAAAGAGCTGGAGATAGAAAACCAAAAGGGAAGAACACACTGTTTTTCTCAACTGTAAGGAATTAAAGAAAAAACTCAAGCCTCGAGGGCAATAGTGAAGAATTCTATAGGAAAAATACTTAAATGATGCAGGAAACATTGAAGATAGAAGGAATACACAGAGTCATTTTACCAAAAAGAATTGGTGGGTGACCAACCATTTCAAGATGTTGCATATGATCAGGAACCTATGATACCGAAGGATGAGGTAGAAGCTACCTTGAAGGTGTTGGTGAAACACAAGGCTCCAGGAATTGGTGGAATACCAATAGACATGTTTCAACAAACAGATGCAGCACTGGAGATGCTAACTTGTTTATGCCAAGAAATTTGGAAAACAGCTACCTAGTCAAGTGACTGTAAGAGATCCATATTTGTGCTTATTCCCAAGAAAAGGGACACCACAGAATGTAGAACTTACCTAATGATATCATTAATATCACACACATGTAACATTTTGCTAAAGATCATTCAAAAGCAACAGCAGAAGTATAGAGACAGGGAACTGATGGGAAGTCAAGCCAGATTCAGAAGAGGTCATGGAACAAGGGACATCATTGCTGATGTCAGATAGGCATTAACTGAGAGGAGAGAACACCAGAAAGATGTCTGTCTATGTTTTATTGACTATGCAAAGGCATTTGACTGTGTGGATCACAGTAAGTCATGGATAAAATTACAAAGAATGAGACTACCAGGACACTTAATTGTACTCATGCAGAATCTGTACATAGAGGCAGTTGTTTGAACAGCATAAGGAGACACTGCCTGGTTTAAAGTCAAGAAAGGGCTGTATCTTTTTACCATACCTTTTCAATTTTTATGCTGAGTAAATAATTCTTAGAAACTGGACTTTATGAAGAAGAATGCAGCATCTTAATTGGAGGAAGACTCATTAACAACTTGCATTATGCAGATGACACAATTCTGCTTGCTGAAAGTGAAGAGGATTTGAAACGTACTGATAAAGATCAAAGAACACAGCCTTCAGTGTGGATTGTACCTCAAGATAAAAAAAAATCCTTACAACTGGGTCAGCATGCAGCTTCATTGTAAATGGAGAAAAGACTGAGGTTGCCCAAGATTTTGCTTTACTTGGTTCTATAACCAACACCCATGGAAATAGCAGTCAAGAAATCAAAAGACACATTGCATTGGGAAAAGCTGTTGCAAATGACTTCCTTAAAGTCCTGAAGTGTAAAGATGTCATACTGAAGATGAAAGTGTGCCTGACTTTTTCCATGGTGTTTCAGTCACATCATACAGTTGTGAAGGCTGGATATTGAATAAGGGAGACAGGAGAAGAACTGATCCTTTTGAATTATGGTGCTGGAGATGAATATTGAATATGCCATGGACTGCCAAAAATCCCAACAGATCTGTCCTAGAAGAAGTACAACCAGAGTGCTCCTTAGAAGCAAGGATGTCTAGACTGAGTCTGATGCATTTTGCACATTTTGTCAGGAGGGACCAGTTCCTAGAGGAGAACATCATGTTTGTGGAAGTGGCAGGTCAATGAAAAGAAGGAAGACCCTTAACTAGATGGATTGTTACAGTGTCTGCAACAATAGGCTTCAACATAGAAAAGATTTTGTGCCTGGCACAGACTCAAGGAGTGTTTCATTCTGTTGTACATAGGGTCGCTATGAGTTGGACCCAACTCGACAGCACCTAACAACAACACTGGGGGTTTAAACCCTGAATTTCACACATGCTTTGCAAGATCTCTAACACTGAACTGCACCCCTAGCCCATTTTTGACTTTTTATTTTGAGACAGTAATGAAGGCTGCCTCTGACTTCAAACTTACTATCCTTCTGCCTTTGCCTCCTGAGTTGCTGGGTTACAAGTGGGCCACTACACCTAGCTATGATTTATGTTTTATGTCTAAGAAAACTAATGCTGTGAGAGGCTGTAAGGCTAAACTTTTTTCTATTAACATCATTCTTTCTTCTTCAGCTCAATTCCAGTCTCTCCCATGTCACATTGAATGGCAATTATTCATTCACTCCCCTGACTGCAAGATGCCCAAGGCAGTCTCTGAAGTTGTCTCATAGTAGATACTCAATAAAACTTGTGAAATAGAGGAGGGAGTGAATGCTGTCTTTCTTTCTGGAGATTGACCAGGCAGACTCTGGAATATGGGGAATGCCTGAGACCATAAGAAGTAGGCCCTTGACTAGCTATAAGGGGTAAGAGGATGGCTTCCATTAGACAAGACCCACAGCCAAGCGGGCTAGAGATTTCTGCACAGAGTGACAGGAAAGAGGCAGCAACAGTGGTCCAAGACTAACTAGCAGATTGCTGAACCCTGCAAGGGGGGAATCTGAGCACCAGGTACAAACAAGGGAATCCTTAGAGTTTGTCAAGGCAGCTGGATGCTGAGGGCTTCTGGGGGAATCTCTGCCATTTGTGACCCAGAAGCTCTCTGGGTGTCAGGGGCTTACTAAGCCTGGGGGTTGGGGTCAGTTGCCTCAAAAGTGGAAATTGGAGAGAGGAGAATGTCAGTAAATAAGTTGTGTCTTCCAGCTCTCAGTCTCTGACTGACATTTGAGGCAGCAGTGTTGTGATAACAGGTGTCATGCTCCCCAACACATACACACACACAATTGACATTTAAAGAGACTCATAAAATATAAGTAGTTCCATCTAAGGTTGTTTTTGTTCTTAGGTACTGTCTAGTTGGGTCTGATTCTAAGTGACCCTTATCAGGTTTTCCTTTTTTTCCCCCCTTTTTTCTATTTATTGATAGATGTTGGTGGGTTAAGAGTAATACTGCATTGGCTTTTTCCATTATGCAATTATTACATCACTTTTGGTTGCACTTTCATCAACTTAAAATGTTTATGGAAACTTTTGACCAATATGAAGTGAAACTCGTATGCATATATGCATTATATTCCCCGGGTCTGATGCCTAGCACCATAAAAATTGGAGAAGGATGTGGCAATGTACTCCTGACACAATCCTGAAACAATCAACCATTGAAAACCCTATGGGGGTTGCAATGAATTGGACCTGACTTGATGGCACCTAATAACATCAACAACAACAACATATTTTCAATGTACTCATGAGGTTGCATCATTTACATTAAGATTATCCTCTCCTCTTTTATCCCTTTACATTTGTTTCTCCTCCCTTCTCACCCTCCACAACCTTTGCTTCCTTTTGCTAGTCCTATTCTTCTTTCTTTCTATACCTTATATTTTCCCTTCTTAGCTAAGTTTAATTGTACATTTTATGTATCTACTTATGTATAGGTTTCTTCTTCCTTTAAGTAAGATTCAGCTCCTGCACCCCTTCCTCTGTAATTACATTCAAGCAAAGCACACACAACAATCACACCTCACCAGAAGTGTGCTACTTCCTGCTTGCCAGGCTTTGCATACACTTCTCCCTCCATCTGGAAGGGTTTCCTTCAGTTTTTCTGGGTAACATTCATGTATCTCTCAAGACTTAGCACTGTCCCAAGGCAAGGATGACAGCTATATGATTCACCAGTGGAATCCAAGCTTCAGCATGTCCCCAGGAATGTAGCAGAAACTCAGGGACACTGGGTGCATGCAGGAACAAATGAGTCTCTTCCAGGAAACTGTTGTTGACAGTCCATCCCCTGGTCTGAGTCAGGGGTCACTCCTCTGATCCTGTGGGACCCCATGCCGATCTCCTCAGTTACCATCTTACATTGCAAAGTGTCTGTGTCTATGCCTGTGGACCTCCCCTGCCTCTTCTCCTTCACCACTGGATCCTAAACTCTTCAAGAGAAAGGGCTGGTTACACTCATCTTTAAGCTGCCAGTGTCTAGTGAAGTGTTTGACAGGCACTAGGCTATAAATAAGTGCCGAATAATAAATAGTGGTTCTACAGCCATACCACCCTGGTATCCGATCTCATCAGATCTTGGAACCTAAGCAGGGTTGGGCCTGGTTAGTCCTTGGATAGGAGATAACCTGGGAGTACTGAGTGTTTTAGTCTTGGGAGAAGGACCCAGCAGCCCACTCCTGAAACAATCAGCCTTCAAAAACCCTATAAAAATCAAAGAAGCACTGACAGTAGTGCTGGGCATAGCTCAGTGTTAGAGAGTGCTTCATTCTGTTATGCATAGGGTTGCTGTGAGTTGGACCTGTCTTGACGGCACCTAACAACAACAACAAACAGTGGCACTGAAGTAGATGATTGCTACTCTTAAGATATTGCTTGTGGCGAATAATTTTCTCTTCCTTTTTCAATGGACTTGGAGCTTCTAGTATCCTATAGAGTTCCCAATGGGTACTCAATAAAGAGTTATTATTTCACTTGTAAAATAGATTTCCTTGTAGAGTGGAAAGAATACTAATTGAAGAGACAGTTTATGGTTCTGAAATTGCAGCTGGTGACCTTGGAAAAGCCAGTAGGTTTCTTTGAAACTCAATCTTCTAATCTGCTAAAGGGGCATAAAAATTCTCTATTGTCTTAGCTTGGTTATCCCATGAGTAGGCCCTTGACAAAGACTTGCACTATCTAGTTTATTTGAGAGGTGGTCTTGGGAAATACAAGTGAGGGAACAGTGCAAGGGAGACAGGGAAATTAAACAAATCAATAATGTCTGCACTAATGATGGCTTGCTGCTGTGGACAAGATGGAAAGAGGGCCTAGTTCTTCTGGAGACCTTCTGAGAAACCCTGCAGAACAGGTTCATGAACTCTTTCTAGAGGTGAGCCAGAAACTGGCAGTCTAACCTATCTACTCTCATCCCCCACAGAGTGAACTTCATCCCTGGGGCATTAACTTCCTCCCAGTTCTGCACCCAAGCAAGCTCCACTAGGCTCAGGAGATGCTTTCAGGCAGAAGGACAGGAAGACGTGCAGACTTCAGATGGGAAGATCTTGTTGTTGCTGTTAGGTGCCATGGAGCTGGTGTCAGACTCATAGAAACCCTACATACAACAGGCAAAACGCTATTGTCAGTGCTTCTCTGCTATTCATAGGGTTTTCAATGGCTGATTGTTTTTTGGAGTGGGTTGCTGCCCTTCCCCCAAGCCTATAGCCCCTGGTGTTCCTAGGCAGTCTCCCATCCAAGGACTAACCAGGTCTGACCTGCTTAGCTTGGGAAATCTGATGGGATTGGATGCCACAGTGGTATGGCTGCAGGCTGGGAAGATCTTAGTATGCTGGAAACTGACTCAGACAGATGGGACTCCCAGAAGGGCTGAGGGGAACAGGACACTGCAGAGACATCATCTGTCCACCAGGCCAAAGTGTCCTTCATTATCAGCCAGATTCTTAGAAGGGAAAATGCCCCTTCACACAGTGAAATGTCAGAGATTTGAAGGGTATCACTTCCTTACACTTCAGTATCCTAGCCCAAACTTCACCTTGCTCCTTCTCAACCTCCCTTCCCTCCCCTCTCCTCCAGCAGTGGCCCATTGCTATTAGCCTGGTCAAACCCAGCTTGTTTTGCTCCTGAAGGATCTTGGAGGAACCGAAAGAGCTCTTGGGGTTGCTCATTATTTCTCCAGGATATTTGAAGACCTCTGGTAATGAGGGCTCATGAGGGGCATGTCTCTTGTCAAGGAGCCAGCTCCTCCCTTCCCACCTGTCATCCATGTCACCCACACCTGCGAGCCCCAAACAATGTGTGTGTGTTGGGGGGGTTGGGCTGGGTTTTTTCTCTGTAGGTAGAGCACTGTAGCAGGGCTGCTACTGCCACAGATCCTCCCACTGAGAGGGGGCTGGAAGTCTGGAGAGACCCTCATTATGAAGCTGTCCCCGCCTGTCAGCTCCACCACCAGGGCACCTCAGACTCACTGTTATAATGAGCTTTCAGGGCAGTTTGTTCAAGGCTTTCTTTGCACGTTGGTGATTGTGAGCTGTTTTTGCTTTAGAAAAAATAGTTTTTGTCTAGTGGTCTACAATGAAATATCCCAAGAACAGACAGGCTTGAGAAATGGATTGACCTACTAGATAGAACTTTTTCTGTAATGATGATGACTTGATCATTTTTTAAAAAGAAAGGTCATAAATATTCATATGCTTTGATCCAGTGACTTTCTTTCCTGACATGTATTGTAAGGAAATATTCCAACATAAAGTGCTTTACACATAGTGATGTTTGTCATAAAATTATTTGTAGGTGGAATGGTGGCTAACCATAAATTGGGCAGTGGCCGAATCTTATATAATAACATGGAAAAATTGTGCTATCATGTTTAGACAAAAATAGAGATTTTAATATTTTATTGCAGCACAATCATCCCAGTGAAAATAAACAAAATAAAAATAGAGCCTAAAAAGAATTTTATGTCAAAATGTTAATGCTGGTTATCTTAGGGATTCTCTGGTTATGGGAGATTTTTTCCTTCTCTTGACTTTTGTGTATTTTTATATTAGGCAGACATTTCAGTTCAAAGAACACTTATTTTTCAACGTGATGTGAAAATACATGTGTCCAAAATTGAGTAAATACTATCTTTGCAATTGAGTAAATGTATACATGTAAAAACAGACTGGAAGGGAACACAGAAATGATTATTGTTATTGTGCTAAAGAGGCAGTGACTCCCAGTCTTGCTGCGTATTAGAATCTTATGGGGAAGAAGTAAGGAACAAGAAATGCCAGGATTCACCTTCAGAAATTCTGTAAGACAGATGGGGTCCTAGGATCTCAAATTTTGATAAGTTTCTGGCAATTCTAAAATGATCTATCCATAGCAGAGCATTGGACATTCACTGTCACAGAGGACTTGGAGATTTTTTTTTCCTGTATCATAAAGGTTTTGTACTGTTGCAAATTAGTTTTGCAATTACAAAATGCAAAAGAACGTTTGACTCTAAGTGTTCAGCAATATAGAAGTGGCCTCCTTCCAATTTTGTAATCCACTCTTGTCTCTTAGAATTAAGAATTTCTCTTCCCCTTCATAACCATTGCTTTAGTGGTTGCATATTACCCTGCCTAGTGTCTATACTGTAACTCATTAACCATTCCTTTGCGTTAAAGAAGTGTCACGGGAAGATGGCTGGAGATATTAGGAATTTTCCTTTTAAGAGCAAACGATATCTTAAAATAGACACTGTACATCTAGGGGAGCGAATTTGTTTCCCGTGGTCCCAGCAGGTGGGAAACCATGGCCAGTGAGTGGAAATTACCATTAGACAAATGATGGCTTCAGAGCTACACTTTGCACACACTTGGCTAAGAGCTTTTAAACAGTGCCTGAGTATCAGATATTTTAGGTTATTCCTGACAACTCTGGGGTCTTTCCACATCTTATATGTCCTGGAAGCATGATTTTTTCCCCCCATACTTACCCAGAATGTATTGGTGTTCAGCCTGGGTAAACCTATTTACAAGGCTAATATAATCAAATTCTTACTCACCTGATTGTGGTTTATTCCAAATGTTGCCTAATTCAAAGCAACTGCTCATCCTCAGCTGAGTTGGACCCTATTGTTCTTGAGTAAAACAAACAAACAAACAATATATGAAAATACAAACATAGGCAAATAAATTAGGAGGATAATTATTTGCAGAACAAAAGGCTTCCCCACAGGTTTCCTTTAAATTGTGAGTTCTCCAACAGCATTTACATTGTAATTAACCAAAATGTGGTTAACACCCACCTCTCTAAATGTAGTCTCTCTTTCAGACCTCTCTAGCATCTTCTTCTCTTGTGCTGAACTGGCTTCTACCTGAAGGTTTAGTCCTGCCCTGGGATTTGGGCACTGACTTCGCTTCATGAAGGAGTAATGCAGGATTCCATCCACTCTCCACATGTGGGTGTCATGTCACCGTGTTCTGGTTTGGGCTTCACCTTTTGGTTTCAGTACTGATGACTATGCTCCCATGTTGGCTTCTGAAGAGCCTGAGTTCTTGTCCTGCTATTGTTCAGGATGCTGTCTGTTTTTCTTACCTGTTCTGCTCACCTCCACAGACCATTCATATATTGGTTAGGGTCTGAGCAGGATCATTGATAAATGGGAATTCAGTAAGGTGGGCTGGTTACAAAGTACTGGAAGAACTGTAAAGCCAAGTGAAGTCAAGTGAGGCATTCCAGAGACTGGCAACAGCAGGAAGCAGCTACCATCCTTGTGGGTGGGCAGATGGAGGACAGGGGAAGTACAAGTCCCAGAGCCTGGGAGCAGAAGCAGTCTAGCTGGAACTGGAGGCCAGGAGGGAGGCTGCTTGGAAGGAGGTGAGTCCAAACAGGGAGAGGGGGTCAGGTGAGAGCCGAAGTCCTGGGAGCCACCTCTTTGTGTTCTCCAATCTCCAGCCTGGGCCTCTTGTTGGTGGAATCTAGATCAAAGCCAGATGCTAAGGGATCCTTGAAAATATAGTTTGCAGGGGTCAGCACCTGTGGAAAGAACAGAATAGAGGAAAGGTAGGGAAGAGATGTGGATGCAGATGGGCAGTGTGCTTGGAACAACACTCAAGAAACTAAAATTGCTACCATGGGAGTTTTAATTCTGAAATGGACAACACCGAAGCCCTCTAGGGCCAGAATAAAAACAATAATTTAAGAAAACAATAATGAAAATAGCAACTAATATTTATTGATTCCTTACTAACATTTATTCATATATTAGTAGAAAAGTTGTCACTTTCTGTGCTAAGCACCTTATATGTTGTTATTAGGAGCTGTCAAGTTGGGTCCAACTCATAGCAACCTTATTTATAACAGAATAAAACACTACCAGACACTGTGCCATGCACATGATTTTTCTTTTTTTATATTTAAGATAATTGTTGCAGCCACTGTGTTTCTGCTCATTTTGAGTTGTGCTGTATCAGCGACTGGAGGTCCCAGGTTCTTACTCCATTTTCATCATTAAGATCTACTTTACTTTGAGAAGGCAACTCTTCCCTGGTCATCTCTTGAATGCCTTTTAGCCTGGGGGGCTCATTTTCTGGCACTGTATTTGACAGTACTTCTCTGCTATTCATAGGTTTTTCAATGACTAATTGTTTTGGGGGCTGGGATTTGGCTCAGTTGGTAGAGCACTGCGCTGCAGTTTCTGAGGTCCCGAGTTCAATTCCCTGCACCAAAAAAATGGGAGAAAGAACTGGCAATCCACTCCCAAGGCAATCCTGAAACAGTCAGCCATTGAAAACCCTGTGAGGGTTGCTATGAGTTGGATACCGACTCGACGGCACCTAACAACAACAACAATAGCAAATTGTTTCGGGAGTGGGCCGCTGGGTCCTTCTCCCTAATCTGTCTTAGTCTGGAAGCTCAGTTGAAACCTATCTACTATGTGTGTCCCTGCTAGTATCTGAAATACCGGTGGCACAGCTTTAAGCACCACAACACACAAGCCCTCACAGCATGACAAGCTGAGAGATACATGGGGAAAGCACCTTATACAAACAAACTTAATTAATGCTCACAGCAGCTCTATGAACTTTTTAATATTATCATCATTTCAATTTATAGATGAGGAAATAGAGACCCAGAGAAGTTAAGTAATTTTCTCTGTGCCACACAGCTAGAAAAATGTCTGAACCAATATTTGAACACAGGCAACCAGCACAGGAGCTCACATAATGAACCTTTCTATCTTACCTAATTCTGAAGTCCAGTGCTTTTATGCAATAACTGACTTTGCAAAATTCTTAAAATTTTATCTATTTGTTAACTTCTTTGCCTTGAAAAAAATGTTACCAATTTCACAGAACTGTGGTGAAATTGGATGACTATATACAGACTTAAGCACAATGCCTGGCGTATAGAAGAAATTACAATATATATTGAAATTTTTACACTGCATTTTATTTTCTCTAGCCTTGGAAGGGAAATTAAATGAACAGGTTTTTTTTTTGGGTCAGACCAAGTTCAGGTTCCCTCTGTGTTCCCTCTTCTCTCCTTTCACCCTCATTCTGTCCCTCCCTCCTCTCTTTCAAGGCCTACACCAGCCCAAGCTAGAGCTTGAACCACTACCTAACACCAGTGGACAATTTAGGCCTCAATGATACAGGGAAGTGGGGAAGACAAATGTCTCTAAGTAATCCAGAAGTCTCATGGATTCTTCCTTCTGCCAACAAGTGGATAGAAGTTTGGCTCAAAATCTACCAGTTTTGAATCCTGTGTCAGCTTAGGGTCTTCCTCAGAAACTCTATGGATTCTTGAGTTCTGTGAGCTCTGGTCTTCTGTTAGTCTTGAAAATGACACATGCCAAACAAAGCCCAAAACTCCACCCCTTGCAGGCTTCCACAGGTGATGCTGTCATTTGTCATTCCCAGCACATCTTACTTGTGGGTTTCCCTAACACTTTTGAGCCATGAGGTACAGTTGTGTCATGGAGAATGGGACCTGTATTTATGGCAATAGTAGCCCATGTTGCACCCTTGTGCAAATTAGAAAAGGCCTTTACCCCTCTCTTCTGGACCAACTAGGAAAAAGGCCCTCTCTGGGAAGACCTATAAAGAAATGCTGCCCCTTCTTTGCTTGCACAGGGCCAAAGCAGGAATCCATCTTGGCGAGCAGGGAGCAAGTGGGTTGGATTTTAGCCCATTTGTGTCCCTTGGCCACCCCTCCTGGTGCAGATCATAGTGTGCAGAACTGCACGCATTGGCCCTGCCTCCGCTATTTCCCAACCCTTCCTACTTCCCTGTTTTCTTTCCTTGCCAGTTCCCTGTAAGCTATACCACCTTCCAAATGTCTGTAGCTGTACCACTGTGGCATCCCATCCCATCAGATCTCCAAAGCTAAGCAGAGTTGGGCCTGGTTAGTATTTGGATGAAAGACAACTTGGGAACACCAGGTGCTATAGGCTTGGGAAAAGGACCCAGCAAGCCACTCCCAAAGAATACTCAGCCATTGAAAACCCTATCAATAGCAGAGAAACACTGACAATCCTGTTTCACCTGTTGTATTCAGGGTCACTATGAGTTGGACACCAACTCGATGGCATCTAACAACAACCACCTTCTAAATACTTATTTCCAATAATTGAGCTTCTACACTATGCTCAGCCCCTTGGGAAACATACCTCACTATTCCTTCTTCCTTCTGAGCAGGGGCCACCCCTACCCATTTTTCTATAGTATCGTGAATCTTCAGCGCACTTACTTTTTGCCTAAACCTAGACTTGTTGGCTCAGTAAATTTCATCTCTAAATGTGGACCATTCTTCCAGCAACCCATGGGGATGAGCCATGCATGATGCAGAAGGTGGGGGTAGGGAGGCAAATAGCAGGGCTGTTATCTCATCTTTGAGCCTGGAGGCTCATGCCCCTGTTCCCTGTAGAGAGCTACTTCCTGTCTCTAGGAAACATATGGCTGGACAGGCCCCGGGTACATGGCAGATGAAGGTGATTCTCGGCAGTCCAGTGCCTCATCATCAGCCTTGGACAGGCAATAAGACAAATGCACAGTTTCTAGAAAGCCTGAGCAGAAGTGTTTAATCCACCTGCAGTAATTATGCTCATCCATCTCTTCTCTGGACCCCGGGAAGTCTTAGCAGGTATGTAAGATGCCATGCATAACATCTTTAAGGTACACAGGCTTGGTCACTGCTGTGCTACCATAGTATCACAGATATAAGATAACTAAATCAGTGGTCTCCAAATATGTTGACTGTGAGCCCCTATCAGTAAGGCATTTTTGAGAAAGCCCCCATATGCATGCTTATTTTATGCATTATGCATACAGAAAGTCCCTGACTTAAAATGGTTTTTGACTTTATGATGGTGCTGTAGAAACTACATTTACAGTTTTGAATTTTTAATCTTTTCTTGGGCTACTGATGTGTGTTATGATACCTACTTGTACTGTAGGGTAGTGGGAATAGGCTGCTTCTTCCAGTTAGCCACCTAATCACAGATATACATATTAAACAGCTGATATTCTACAGGGTTCTGTGGTTTGGTACATTAAGGGGATTAAATGTATTTTCACCTTTGATCTTTTCAATTTATGATGGGTTTATCAGGGTGTAGTTGTTGTTATATGCTGTAAAGTTGAATCTGACTCATGGCAACAGAATAAAATACTACCCAACATTGTGCCATGCATATGATCTTTTTGGGGGGCCCATTGTTGCAGCCACTGTTTCTTCTTATTTTGAGTCATGAAACATCAGTGAAAGTAGGTCCTAGGGGCTTTACTCCATTCCTGTCATTAAGATTGGCTCTACTTGGAGAAAACAACTCTTCTCCAGTCATTTCTTGAATGACTTCCAGTCTAGGGGCTCATTTCCACCATTATATCAGGGAGTAAGCCCACTGCAAGTTGAGGAGAAACTATTTATTCATTGCATACGTGCACCCATGTACTTCTGTTCTTATGCTTCTGTCATAAATATATGAAAAAAGTGAGAAATGATTAAAATAAATATGAATGGAAATGCTAATATATTCTTACCACACTTTAATCAATCACCTTGCTTGCCTCCTTGGAAGTGTATGTTGCTATCAGGTACCATTGAGTAAGGTCTAACTCAATGTAGTGACCCTATGTACAGCAGAATGAAACACTCCCTGATTCTGTGCCAGGCACATGGTCTAATTTATATTTAAGGCCATTGCTGCAGACACTGTGTCAATCCATCTAGTGGAGGGTTTTCCTTTTTCTCATTGACCTGCCATTCTCTCAAACATGATGTCCTTCTCCACAGATTGGCCCCTCCTGGCTACATATCCAAAATATGTCAAATGCAGTCTAGCCTCCTTGCTTCCAAGGAGCACCCCGGTTGCACTTCTTCTGGGACAGATCTGTTGGTTCTTTTGGCAGTCCCTGGTATGTTCAATAATTGTCTCCAGCACCATAATTTAAAAACATCAATTCTTCTCCTGTCTCCCTTGTTCAATGGAAGCAGATAGTCTACTTAAGTAACTGAAGAAAACCATAACATCAGTTTGCTTGGGATTGTGGGGAGGACATGTCATTTGGAATCAGTGAGACCTGAGTTTTAATCTTGGCTTCGCCAAATCACTGTCTAGATGATTTTGGATAAGGGATGAAATCTCTTGTACCTTGGTTTGCTCATCTGTAAAATGGATACGACATTGTAAGCCAGACTTTGTGTTGGGTGCTGCAGATTTAGAGGTAGTGCATAGTCTCCTTTGTTTAATACAGGCAGGATTTCCCAAATTCTTTGCATGATTACCTTCAGATGACTTGGGCTGCTCGCTGAACATACTGATTCCTGAGCCTCAGCCTAGACAGAAAATCAAAATCTCTTTGCATGGAACAAGGGGATCTGAAGTTTATACTTCCTATTGATTCTTAGGGCTGGGGTTTAACTCAGTTGGTAGAGTGCCACATTGCACTCTCTGAAGACCTGGGTTCAATCTCTAGCACCACAAAAATGGGAGAAGAATGTGGCAATCCACTCCTGAGCAATCTCAAAACAATCAGCCATTTAAAACCCTATGAGGGTTGCTATGAATTGGACCCAACTTGATAGCACCTAACAACAACAACAACAACAACAACAACAATAATTGATTCTTAAGGACATAAAAGAGGAAATCAGACTGGTAAGCCAATATAGTAACATAACGTCATGTAAAGTAGTAAGAGGTTCTATAAAGAGAGCTAAGCACTGAAGGGCCTGAAGCACAGAGGAAGAACATCTATCCAGACTACATGTCTTCCTGCAGAGAGTGAGGGAGGCATTTCTCTTGTCTATTCCAAGGACTGACTTTGGTTTGGGCTCTGCCCCATGAGAGCAGTTACTTGGCTTACACCCAGCCCTCTGCTTCTCCTTTCTCATTCCAGTTTTTCTTGCCATCTCCAGCATGTGTTCAGTGACAAGTTACATCTGGACCAGACCATTGCAGATTTGCAGTGGTGACAGCTGCATAAGAGGCTCAGGCTCTTCTGCAGGCCAGGCATATTGCTACTCTGCTGAAAGCCTTAGGCTACAATAGAGTTTAGTGTTGGTAATTTTTTTTATCTTCTAGCTCATTCTAAAACAGCATTTGAAATGTCTTCAGAGATATGAATAATACAAGTCAAAGAATAAATGAACAAAGGAGCAATAATAGTAAGACCATCTGTATTTATTTATTCATTGCATACATGTAATATGAAGACAGTGGTAGAAACAGTAAACAATCTGGGTTGGTTTTGTTTGTTTGTTTGTTTTGTGGTGCTGGAGATTGAACTTAGGGCCTTGAGCATGGTAGGCAAGCACTCTACCACTGAGCTACAGCCTGAGCCCCAGTAAATAATTTAACATAAGGTACTGTACAGTACTTACAAGTAGCCATGAATTTGACTGTGAACTTCACTCTTAGAACTATCATAAAGATACAAAGTCTCCAGTGTGTGATGGAGTAAAGGATAGCCTCATCTCCTATAATAATTAGTATGCAATGTAATTATTTACAAGGGGTGTATAATAGCTATTTAACCATTATATATGTATGTATGTATGTGTGGATATACATTTATTTATTTTGTTTTGCAATACTGAGGGCATGAACCCAGGGTCTTGGGGCATGTAAAGCAAGTGCTCTACCAATGAGCTGCAACCCCAAGCCCCATTTTTTATTTTGAGACAGTTGTTCAGACTGCCTCTGGCCTCAGTCTTGTGATTCTTCTGCCTCAGCCTCCTCCATGTTCCATAGTATTCAGCTCTATAATATTTTTCTTAAAGGCATTGTTAAGATCATCTGGTCTATTTGACAATGGAGGACACTGCCCCAAGAGATGAAGTCCATTCCCCCAGTCCTTTACTATAGCACATGTCTTCTCAGCTCTGCCTTCTCCCAACCACCCTACCTAACCACCCTTGAATTTTTTTCTAAATAATGAGGCACATACAGAATCCTGAAACCTTGTTCAATGTGCTTTGACTTTCTTAAATATCTTCATCATGAAGTCATAACCACCTTTCAAGACCTAATTCAGATCTTACCTTCTCAGAAATCCTTCACTAATCTAAGCAATCAGATTTACTTTCTTCCCACCATGCTTTTACATTTAATGTTCTGGAATTTCCATTTGACATTTTTATTCCCTTACTGATAGATGTTAGCCTACAGCCGTAGCCCCGTGGCATCCGATCCCATCAGATCTCAGAAGCTAAGCAGGGCTAGGCCTGGTTAGTACTTGGATGGGAGACTACCTGGGAACACCAGGTGCTGTAGGCGTGGGAGATGGACCCAGCAACCCACTCCCAAAAATCAATCTGCCATTGAAAACCCTATGAACAGCAGACAAGCACTGACAAAATGTTTTGCCTGTCGTAGGTAGGGTCGCTATGAGTCGGATACCGACTCGATGGCACTTAACAACAACAATAACAATGATAAATGTTGGTGGGGTACAAAGTAGTACAGCATTTGTTTTTTCTGTTTTGAAACTATTACACAACTTTTGGTTATACTTTAATCAACTTAAAAAGTTTATGAAAACTTTTGACTAATATGTAATAAAACTCATACACATTTATGGGTTATATTCCCCTATTTCTCCCATGTACTCCTGAAGTTGCATCATTTACATTTACATTGAGATTATCCTCTCCACCTTTATCCCTTTACATTTTTTCTCATCCCATTTCCACCTTCCACATCCTTCACTTCTCTTTGCTAGTTCCCTCCCTCCTTCTTTCTACTCCACTTATATTTTCCTCTCTTGTTGTTGTTGTTGTTAGGTGCCGTCTAGTCAGTACCCGACTCATAGCGACCCTCTGTACAACAGGGGAAACACTGTTGTCAGTGCTTCTCTGCTGTTCATAGGGTTTTCAATGGCAGGTTGATTTTTGGGAGGGGGTTGCCAGGTCCTTCTCCCATTTCCCCTCTTAGCTAAGTTTAACTGTTCATTTTTATGTATCTATTTATATATAGTTTTTTTCTTCCTTTAGGTAAGATTCAGCTCCCTCATAGGAGTGAGAACATAAGGTATTTCTCTTTTTGAGCTTATGTTAGGCTATGTTAGATGATATTCTTTAATTCCATTCATTTTACTGCAAATGGCATTATTTCATTCTTTTTTATTGCTGAGTAAGATTCCATTGTATATATATACTGCAATTTTTAAAAATCTATTCTTTTGTTGATGGGCATCTTGGTCGATTCCATATCCTTACTATTGTGAAGAGTGCTACATTGAATATGGAGATGCAGGTGCCACTTTGGTATGATGACTTGTCTCCCTTTGGATATATTCCCAGCAGTGATATAGCTTGGTTGTATATCAGTTCTATTTTTAGTTTTCTGACATATCTCCATATTGATTTCCAAAGTGGCCGAACTAATTTACAGTCCCACAAACAGTATAAGAGGATTCCTTTTCCTCCACATCCCGACCAGCATTTGTTATTATTTGTTTTGTTGATCTTGGCCATTCTTACTGGAGTTGGGTGGAACCTCAGAGTTGTTTTGATTTGTATTTCCTTAATGGCTAGGGATGTTGAGCATTTTTTCATGTGCTTCATAACCTAATGAATTGTCTGTTCATCTCCTTTGTCCACTTGTGAATTGGGTTATTTGTTGTCTTGGTACTTGCTTTCTTGAGTTTTTTGTTAATTCTAGAAATTAATCTTCTGTCAGATGTATAGAATGAGAAGATTTTCTCCCATTCAGTGGGCTCTTCCTTAACTCTGTTGATTATTTCCTTTGCTGAACAGAAGCTTTTTAATTTCATGTAATCCCATACATCAATTCTTGGTGTGCTTTCCTGAGCAAATGGAGTTTTATTATTGTTAAGGAAATACTTTCTTATGCCTGTGTGTTGGAGCATGTTTCCTATCTTTTCTTCTAGTAGATATCTAGTAGTTTTGAGGTTTCTGGTTTTATGTTGAGGTCTTTTATCCATTTTGATTTGACTCTTGTACAAATTGAGAGATACAGTTCTGCTTTGATTTTTCTGTTGATGGAAATCCAAGTTTCCCAGCGCCATTTGTTGAAGAGGCAATCTTTTCTCTAATGTGCATCCTTAGCATCTTTGTCAAAGATCAGGTGCCTATAGTTGTGTGAGTGTATCTCTGGATCTTCACTTCTGTTCCATTGGTCTTCAAGCCTATTTTTGTACTAGTACAAATACCCAGATAGTCTATCTCCACTCTAGATTTTTAAACATTCAGCAATTTTGCCTCCCATTAGTGTTATAATCCAACATAGCAAGTGTTATAATATGGCCACCATGCTGTTGGAACAGAGAGAAAAATGAGCTGGAAGTAAATGATTTCCATGAAAGACGATGGCCTGAGACTTGTGGTTTGAGTTGGTGCTCATCAGGCAAGCATCCAGGGAGAGTACTTCAGGTAAAAGCATTAGCATAAGCAAATGGACAGAGGGAGGAAACAGTTCGTGTACACCTGAGTCTCAAGCAGGACATGAGCCTAGAGATGTTAGTTGCTACTGTTATTTGCAATGTCTGCAGTCTTCTTCATTCTCATGCTTTCTACTTCATTCCTGGATTCTGGCCTTTTTGGAACCTTAATGGGCAGAGTTTTACTCCCCAGCTGCCTTTGATACCCTCTTCTGCCTCACCACCTGCGTCTGCCTACCTCTGAAGGACACTCTGTACCATCCTGATGTACATAGCCTCTGCCAGCTGGTATTACCAGGTCCTTTGGATTGGACCATAATTAACCATTGCTCTCTGGCTGAATGTCTATGAGAAGGTTCTATACCATTTTGGGCATGCTGCAAGGACTTGTTCATTGTCTTGCTTTTGGTGTCCATGTTCCTGTCTGCAGGACCTCTGCCCCTCACATTCCCTGTTGTACATTTTTCTTAGTCATTTAATGAATATCTATAGAGCCCCAGACATGCTCGTGGTGCTGGGGGCACAGTAATAAGTGAAAGAGATGAATATCTGTCATTTACTCTCCCTTCATAGCCAGAAGAAAGGCTATGGACCAAAAATACAAAATTAAAGGTATAACACAAGTCACATAAGGAATGCACAACTTTAGGCAGGGACTGAGGGGAAAAGGGGTGTTCAAGAAAGGCATCTCTGTTGGGGAGATTTTGATCAATGATTCTAAAAACAACTGTGCTCTCCATAGAGTTGTCAAATGGTTATAAACAAGCCTTCCCTCACCACTCCCACCTGCTATGATAGACAGAAATGAAGATGAACTTTCCCATAACCAGCCTTGTAACTGAAACCAATTGTTTAATCTCCCTAGGCTTCAGAATTCTCACCTGAGAAGATATGACAAAGATACAAAGGGCAAGTTGTTGTTGTTTTTAGGTGCCATTGAGTGGGTATCCAACTCATAGCGACCCTACCTACAACAGGCAAAACACTATTGTCAGTGTTTCTCTGCTGTTCATAGGGTTTTCAATGGTGGATTGATTTTTGGGAGTGGGTTGCCGGGTCTGTCTCCCAAGCCTACATCACTTGGTGTTCCCAGGCGGTCTCCCATCCAAGTACTAACCAGGTCCACCCCTGCTTAGCTTCCGAGATCTGACAGGATTGGATGCCACAGGGCTATGGTTGCAGGCAAAGGCCAAGTATAATTCATTAATTTGACAAGTTTCATATGTGCTAGGGACCCTGTTGACATGGAAGTTTAGTGAATAGAGCAGTCAATTCCAACAAGTGACTCACAGTTCAGGAGAGGAGATAAAGAGAAACATAAAATCACAATAAAAATTCTCAGCTACTGTACAGTTGTTCAGAAAAGGACCTGATCCAGCAATAGGTGGCTAGAGAGGGCTTTACAAACACATTGTCTCTAATCATCCAATGATGACTATAAAGTGGTTCGCTAAGGAGTAGAAGACCCAAGGAGCAACTTAGATCTTCTATTCTTAGCTGTAAATCTTTCTCATCACCCTCACCACATTTATCTGTGCACACATGCACACAGACATACACACACAGACACACACATAGTTCTTAGCAGAACATGCTATTTCACTCCTTAGAAACACATACATCCAGCATGTCAGCTTTTAAAATTATTTCTTTATTTGTATTCTCTAACTAAAAATATTTTTACCTAAGTAGCTGTCAATATTAAGTCCAGTTCATCACAATTAACATTGCACTTTCTTGATGGAGTCCCCATTCTGCTTTGATTATTATTAACTTCTTTCTTCTAAGCTCTGATTGCAGTTTGGTATGATATGATCTTTATGGAGTTAAAGAATGTGACATCTGTGACATCTTTACTGGGTAGTAAATGCCTCAGAGATGGAGCTATGTCTCATTCATTTCTATATCTTCAAGACCGCACAGTACCTCACATAGTAGATGCTTAACAAATATTTCTTTTCCCCTTTCAGCTAATTATTTATTGAACTACAAATATTTCATAGCTTAAACTGAAATAAATTGAATGGAACAGAGGAATTAAACAGAATTAAAATTTCCCTTTAGCTATTTGCCACTCAAGATACTATGAATGGGGATTTTAAGAATCATTTTCTATAGCATTCATGTAGGTGAGTAATTTTTCCCAGACATTCAAATTTCTCAGTCAGTTGCAAAGTTTTCCCACAGCCAAAGATGGTCAAGACCTGTATGAGGAAATTCCATCTCTCTAGTATGGTATCATTTATCCATGGGTGGAACTTGAGTAAACTAGGAGGTTTTCAGCTGCTTTAGTCTACTGGATGTAGCCCAGATCTTAGCATCTGGCATGACAGAAAGCACTGAAGGCCTTAGCCATGAGTGAGGAAGAGAAAGAGAAGAGAAAGCTGAAGAAGACAGGAAATACACCATCTGTTACACAGGCCCTCGTCCAGGGATAATGGGCTCCACTGTCACTAGGATGTGCTGTCAAAGGTCAAGTAACCGTGAGTTGAGGAGGGCTCTGAGCAGCTCACTGAGGTCCATTCTTGCTCTGAGTCCTGAGTAGATGCTGCCAAAATATCCATTGATTACTTCACACTGGGACATTTCTTAGCTATATTTTTTTGAGCTTTTCCAAGACTGATCACTTTGGGAAAAAATGAGACAGTTCAACAAAAGAAAGAGAGTAATGGCTCCTATCTGTTGGCCAAGTTGGTGGGTGCAGGCAGTGTCCTTGGTTGTTTCTTGCCATGCTGGAGAGATGCCTACCTAGCTGGCACCTCAGACCAGGGTCGGATTTTCCATGGTTTTCCAGTTATGAGTAGGAGAGTGATTATGTGATCCAGTCTCTCCTTTACTGTACAGCCTTTATTTATATTCTGCTGGGCTATTTTCTCTTCTTATGGCTGCTGCCATCTCTCCTAGGGCTTTTAGAGGCTGCTCCAGTAAGTTATATTTCTTTATTTTGGTTTTCCTTGGCTCAGTTAAAGATTTGCAGAAACAAAGCAAAAACAAAAACAAACAAAAAAAAAAAAAAAAAAAAAAAAAAAAAAAAAAAAAAAAAAAAAAAAAAAAAAAAAAAAAAAAAAAAAAAAAAAAAAAAAAAAAAAAAAAAAAAAAGAAAGAAAAGAAAGAAAGAAAGAAAAAGGAAACAAAATGCAAAAACTCATTGGATTCTAGGGATCTGTGAAAAGCTGGAGTGAGAAGGTGGATGTTCAAGATGAAGGTTATGTTACTCAGCTGGTGTACTACTCTGGTGTAGGAACCAACGGAAACAAAATTATGGAAGGAGTGATTTATTACAGGCTCGTGGTTAGAGGATATCTGTCTATAATGGTGAGAAGCATGGTGGATAGGGCAGGGGGTGGTAGCTTTTTGCAGAGAACCTCACATTGAAGCACATCAGGGGCAGAGAGCTACTAAAACAAGTCTGGTTAAAACAATAACAAAACAAAACAAAACAAAACAAAAAACCTCCAGAGGCCCACCCCCAGTGACTTACTTCCACAAAGCTTGATCTCATGTCTCAAAGTTCCATAACCTCCCAGGAAAGTTCCACCATCTGGGGACTAAATGTGCAAACATATGACCTTTAGGGGATATTTTAGATTCAAGCCATAACAAAGGTTTTGGACTGATGCACTTCAGGCTTCTCTGGCCACCAGTTGATGTCAGGAAGGTATCTGGTGTAGTGTAGATAGGCTCAAGCCTTGACTTTCATCTAATTGCCTAACTAAGTGATTATTTTTCTTTGTCTCATAAGGAATTTTACAATGTATTCTTGTTCACTGCCTACTCCCTCACTGATAAGCATCTCCCGAAAGCAGTGCAAGACTGAAGCCTTGGCGTTGACCTTGTGTTTTATCATTACCGTGCTATGCAATCTTGTGTAGGATGCTACCTCAATTTTACCTCAGCTGGGTCTCAAATGGCCCTCATTTTCACTATTCACAAGTGCATAATTTTAGAATATGACCTCAGTGAAGGGAGGAACATGTATTCTTACTCACCTACACATCCGTAGTGCCAAGCACAAATTTTGCTCCCTGCTGGGGCTCAGAATACTTGTTGAATAAGCAGAATGTAGAATGCATTAGGTTAGACTACCTAGTTTCTAATATTCCAACATGGTCCAACAACCTTTGCATATACACCTGAAAATTATCTCTACCTTCTGACCTGTGTGCTGCATTAATTTCTCAGATATGGGGTTCTGAGGATTTATACAGAGAGCATGTATTGCAGCCAACACTATCAACTCCAAACCCTAAGAATGAACCTTTCTCTGAATTTCCATAGAACCAGCACAAAAGTGGTAATTTCCGTCTAAACATTCACCAGGCCATCTTGTCATCTTGTCTTTTTACTTGTCTTTGCCCCTCCCTAGATATGAACACATTGAGATGAAGCTCTCTTTTTGTTTCTGTATCCTTACTGCTTAATACAGTTAAATAGAATTCATGCATTATTATTTTCCATCCATAATTCTTATGCCTGAAGCCATTCTGCTGTGGCATCCAATTCCATCAGATCTCAGAAGCTAAGCAAGGTTTGGCCTGGTTAGTACTTAGATGGGAAACAGCCTGGGAATGCCAGGTTCAGTAGGGTTGGGAGAAGGACCCGGCAACTCACTCCCAAAAATCAATCAGCCATTGAAAACCCTGTGAATAGCAGAGAAACACTGACAGTAGTGTTGTTCTCGGGTCACTATGAGTCAGACACCAACTTGATTGCACCTAACAACAACAATAATAATCCTCATAGTATGGCCTCATCTGCTGTAATAATATTTTAACAGTTTTGATAAAACTATTTCTTGCTGTTATGTTTGCATCACTTTGTCTCATTCTAGTTTTTACTGTGCAACTCTCTCTCTTTTCCTCTCATCACGATAGTACCATGATTAGTGTATTAGTCTCATTTTCCAGAGTATATGTTTAGAAAGCTGAGAAGTCCCATGGTATACCATCTGCAAGCTGGAGGCCCAGGAAACCAAGTGGTGCAAATCAGCTTGTGTCTGAAGGTCTGAGGATGAGGGGAGCTAATAGTGTTAATCCCAGTGTGAGGAGAGGAATAGATGAAGTGAGATGTCTATGCTTAAAGAGCGAATCAGGAAAAAAAAAGTGGGGAGCAGATTCCTCTTTACTTTGCCTTTGTTCTGTCTGGACCTCTAATATACTGGATGATGCCCACTCACAGTGGAAAGGACAAGCTACTTTACTAGATCCACCAATTCAGATGCTAATTTCATTTGGATGCACCCTCATAGACACATTCATAATGTTTAATCTGGGCACCCCATGGCCCAGCTAAATTGCCACATAATATTAATTATCATGGTTAATAGCATGGGTTCTGGATTTAGATTTCCTGTGGATTTGAATTTTGTCTCTGTGTTTCCTAGCTATTTGACCTTAGGAAATTAATAATCTATAGCCCAAGTTTCTCATATGAAAATTTGGATAATAATATTTATTAATCTTATTGTGCTATTATAAGGATTAAAAGGGGGCTGGGATTTAGCTCAGTTGGTAGAACGCTGCGCTGCAGTCTCTAAGGTCCCGAGTTCAAATGCCAGCACTGCAAAAATGGAAGAAGGACCTGGCCATCCACTCCCAAGGCAATCCCGAAACAGTCAGCCATTGAAAACCCTATGAGGGTCGCTATGAGTTGGATACCGACTCGACGGCACTTAACAACAATAACAAGGATTAAAAGAACACACACAAAAAAATACTTGTCACATGTTTTTTGTTGTTGGTAGGTACTGTTGAGTTGGGTTTGACCACAGTGACCCTCATAGGGTTTTCAATGGATGATTATTTTAGGATTGCTTTGAGAGTGGCTTGCCAAGTCCTTTTCCCATTTTTGTTGTGCTGAGGATTGGTCCCGAGTTCTCAGAGAGTACAGATCAGCACTCTATCAACTAATCTAGACTCTAGCCTCTAAACAATTGGAAGATTTTTAGTTTTGAATTTATATATGTTATTCTCTTGAGCATCTTTTTCAGTTTGGTATGTATTAAGCTCCTTATTCTTTTGGACACCTCTATTCTCCTGCTTTGAATTCTACCGAGCATGAATGTTGTTAGGTGCCATCAAGTTGGGTCCAACTCATAGTGACCCTTAAAGCATTCAATGGCTGATTGTTTCAGGATTGCTTTGGGAGTGGATTGCCATATCCTTCTCCTATTTTTATGGTGCTACATTGTTGTTATTGTTGTTAGGTGACATCAAGCCATGTCCTACTCATAGCAACCCTCATAGGGTTTTCAATGGCAGATTGTTTCAGGATTCCCTTGGGAGTGGGTTGCCATGTCCTTCTCCCATTTTTGCGGTGCTGGGAATCAAACTCGGGACCTCAGAGACTGTAAAGTGGCGCTCTACCAACTGAACTAAATCCCAGCCCAATGGCACTACATAGTCAACACTAATTAAAGGTTAGATAATATTGCTATTGGTCACATATTTTGTGTTAAATGCTATTACATGTACTATAAATAAGAAAGAACAATTTCTTGTTCTCATAGGACTTAAGTTAGTGAACTGGTCTTTTAGCTTCTTATTTTTCTATGAGAGATAACTCTTTAAGTTGTAGCACTCACTTATACCATAATATAAATCAAGTACTGGATCCTTTCCTGGACATAAGTAGAGACATGAGGCCTTACAGCACCTGCCTTGAAAGTGAAAAAGAGAAGAGAAGGTGTGCAATTCAGGAAATAAACCAGCAGTTATATAATTTTATTGTTCCTCCCCCTGTCTCCAGGTCATGGTCAGCAAGTTTAATTTACTGGTTTTTGTGAGCAGCCACAAGGTTGGTCCCATCAATTTTTTGTTCTCAGTGGCTATGGAGTGACTCAGACTATTAGCCTTGTATGATTACCACATCCATATTATGATGTTGAGGACATGTTGCTGCTGCAATTTATTACCTTTATTTAGTTCACTTTGTCTCACTCAGCATATCACTCAGCTGATAGTTTAGAAAATTCTGATGATGGATAATTTCTCTTTCTCTCTCCTCTCCCAATATTCCTTCTCCTTGCCCTGCTGTCTTTGTTGATGTCTTGTTTAAAGGAAGATTTGTGGATCTCCTGGTTTCCTCCACAGGGGCTGACCCCAGGGTTCTGCAGCAATCAGCAACGTGACACTTCTCCATGGTACTGAAAACAAGCACATGGTTTGAGCTCTGCAGCAGCATCCAAAGGAGCCTGGAGGATCCAAACACACAGCAGCAGGCAGTGGCCTGAGAAAGCATTCTGCCAGCCTCTTTTATTTCTGAGAAAAGGACGTAGAGACCCACAAATGAATAACGATTTCCTTAAGGATGGTGTATATCTCTTGTGAGACCAGAAGGTAGCTTTTCTTTTGACATATTTGGAGCTTCTGAGATAAGACAATTCTTTAACCTCCTTGGTCCTCATTTTCCTCATCTCTAAAGTGGGAAGGCACTGATTCCTTTTTACAACTAATGTGGCACATGGATTAGTTCGTGTGTGAATATCCTTAGTGTACTGCCTATCTCATGCTTCTTCCTGTCTAACATGTTGTCCTTCAGTAATATGTATAATTTATTTACAGTGCCTTTTTCTCATGCCATGATGCTTGATACCAAACTCATAGTGTTCCTTCCACCTGTGGTTCCTTTAAAAATCTTCCTCTGCCATTCTAATGTCCACATATTGCCCACAACTCAGGTTGACTAGCATCACCTTTTGGAAACTCCCCTGCCCTTCTCTGCCTGCTCCAATAAGGATAAAGTGTCCCTTCCAGATGATGTCATGCCATTAAAACCATATAATTTCACATTCCTCTCTATTAAGATACCTATCATGTGACCATGAATGTTCTGATGTCTCTGACTTACTAGCATATAAACTCTATGAAAGACAGCATCGTATGTCATCATCTCAAGCACAATCCATCCCATCAAGGGGATGCTCAATGTTTGCTGTTTTCTCAACATGATAGAGGCTTTCTCTAACCTCAAACTCATAATCCTCCTGTCTCAGACTCCCAAGTCACTGGATTACAGGCATATGCCACAATGCCCAGCAGACAGAGGCTTAAAATATGGGAGTTCCTTTCTCATTACAAGTCCAGGGCTCTCTTCCCAGATTGTACTGTCTCTAGCTTTTGTGCTGGTTACTATCATAAACACCTTAATTTGTTAAGACCATGTAACTGTGGGGTTTATTCAGTTTACTGTGGGTCATCTTTTGAGTAGACTGAATTCATATAAAGATGGTTTATGATTGCTTTGGGCTTAGATGATCTCCAAACTAGAGAATTCACACAAACCATGAATTGGATCCAGAGGAAAGAAGGCATCTGCCTCTATGAATTAGCTACAGAGTCATCATAGATTTGGCGTCTGAGAATCCTTAGTAAATTCTGAATCATCAGAAGACTCCTACTTAATATCCACTGGCAAGAACAGCTGCTCTTAGTTTAGGAAAACTAATTGCCTGGTAAATCATTCTAGAAGCTTACATCCATTTTAGTGGTTCAGTGGGGCTAAGCATTTACTTTTAATATCACATCCAAGAAAGCCCAAACTTTAACGATTTCCCTCAATATTTAAAGTCATGTGGTTTCTGATTCTCAGTGTCATTATTAGTGATCAATGGGAAAACCACTGGAATCTAATACAGGACATTGAGGTTCCATTTCTGGTCTTACAATTTATTACATAAATGATCCAGGGGAAGTTACTTCACATCTCTTGGCCTCTGTTCAATCACCCTTAAAATGGGCACAGTTGCAACCCTCTTGTTTTCTTTATTAAAGATACTAATGTTGTTGCTTTTGTGATTAGGTACTGTCAAGCTGGGTCCAACTCATAGTGACCCTCATAGGGTTTTTAATGGCTGATTGTTTTGGAATTGCTTTGGGAGTGGATTAACACATCTTTCTCCAGTTTTATATACTAATAGGGTACACTAAATTGGTGTAAAAGTGTTGGGGTTTGTCTCAGTCCCAGCTAGGGTCAGAGCCTTGCCCTGACACCAGATGGATATCAGGACTGACCAGAGGCGCCAAAGAAGGACCTTGGGAGACCTTCTATAGGAAAAAGGGACAAGAAAATTTATTGTGTTTCTCCCTCAGAGAGGGACAACCAGCAAGCAGCCCTTTGCAAGTGGCAGCTCAAGACCAGCAACACAGAATGCCGCTGCCTTAATGGTATTACAGCTAGCAAGGCTACAGCATAGATGTTACTAAGAAGATGATGGGGGTCTGCTGGTCTTGACTCTCGCAGTTTGCCTTCTCTACTCTCCTATTTCCCAGGGTTTGGAGGAATTGGAGGGCACTTCGTGCCTTGCTAGTCACCTTTGGTGCTTTGGGGCCCCTGGGTTTGACTCGCTGGCTTGATTGTTGTCTGCCCCAGGATTGGGGAGTGCCAGATCAAGGTGATGGGGTCCAGATAGCAAGTGGAGAATGGTGAAGGTGCAGGTGGGGTCCAGGAGCCTGTTTATATAGGCTTCTGGAAGGGGGTGTGTCCTGGGAGCAGCCAATCAGGGTGCATTCCCTAATAGGTATGACAGTTTACCTGTCATACCTGCCAGGTGGGGCAGTTATTCAAATAGGGTGATTTTGAGGTGCACATTGGATTGGTGGGTAAGGTGTGGAGGGGTCCAATCACAAACATTCCTTTAGGAGCCAATCAGGAGGCTTGGGATGACCAATCAGGGTACAGGTTGTTAGGACAGGGTCTAGCTGGTCAGGGGCCATCTTTGACTACTCAATGGGAAGGGGGAGAAATGAGTGACTAGAATGTGGCCTGGGGTCATCCAGAGGTCAGTCCCTCAGGCTGGTCAGAGAGACCCTAATTAGGGGGTCCTTTTTAGGAATCCCCAACACAAAAGTGTTTCATATAGTATGAAATTCTATATAAATCGAGGCATCATAACAAAACTGATATCTTAAAAAGATGGGAACTGGTAATTGGAAAGAAAAAAAGAAGGAAAAGTGGATGTTAAAAGCTATTGAGATGTTTGTTCAATGCAGAGGTATGAGAGAAGAAAAAGTCTAGGGATAGCCTAGAGAAAGAAAGCTCTAGAGAGCTCACAGTATTTTTATGTCTAAGGGGAGATGGGTAGGGGAATTAAAATTAGATAAAGGGGGAGGGTGAACTGGCAGAGACAGTTCAGAGTGTTCTTTCATGAATTTATTTAGCACTGAACTAAGGCTACATAATCCTGTGTATTATTGAAGGAGCAGAGAAATATGACCAGCACACATAAAGAGTTCCCCTTTAGCTCTAAAAAGTGAAGGGAGCCAAATAAAGGAGTCTCAATGATTATTTTGTCTCAACCTTCAAAGTTAATTTGTTTCACTATAATGAAACTGCAGTGAGTCTTATAAATGGGAGGAAAAAATATGTACAAGGAGAAGAGAGAATGGTGGAAAGGCTTGTGAACTGAAGATAGTATTTATTGACCACTTATTATGTACCAGGCAGGATACTAAGTGATGAACTTCTCATAATAATCATAGTAGTAAATGTTTTTATTATCTCTACTTAAATGGCTGAGGAAATGGAGACATATGAAGTTTATTCTAAACATGTATGCTAGGAAGGGCAAAAGCTAGTAATCAAATTTAGCCAGTCCATAGCTTGGCACTTAACTAATATGATCATCTGCCTTTTTCATGCTGATATTATGCAACTGTGTATCGATGGTTCAGGAAATGATCACAAAGTGCTTTAAGAGCTGATTCTTCTTACTTTGGAGAAGCCATTGTTATTAAATTTTAGGGTTTTATGGAGACAAGGGGATGGTGGTTCAGGAGGCTGGGATTGCTCCTAGGCCTTTTGTCCAGCTAGGCTGGAAAATTCTCCATCTTATGCTAGCACAGTGCTGAGAATTCCTGTTTACCAAGGAGATCTAAACAGAGACTTCAGATGAGTAGGAAGATATTTTTTTAATTGCATCTATATCATTTGGAGTCAAAGACATCAAGACATCCCAAGGGAGTAAGTGGAAACCATTAAAGTTGTTCTAGGCATAATCTCTTCCATGCCATACAACTTTTCAGTTTGTGTCCAGTCAACAAATATTTATTCTTGATATCTGCCAGATGACACTTCAGATATTAAGACCACAGACATGATTTAAAGCCCCTCTTTTTCTGCAGTAGATTAAAGATGGCAGCAAACACCTTGCTACTCCTTTGAGTCTTGGCTGACCTTAGGGACTTACTTGACCAACAGAATGTGACAAGTGACATAGGAGGACTTTTCAGTCTGAGTCGTAAGAAGCATTGCAGCTCTTGATCATGACTCTTTCAAGCACCTGCTTTTGGAACCCAATTGCCTTGCAGAGAAAGCCAAGCCATGAACAGGCCTTGAGTGGCTGCTCTGACTGGCAGCCCTGCTGAGCAGCAGCCAGCATCAACTCCAACCACATGAAGTGCCAGCCTGGGCATTCAGCCCAAGTGAGTCTTCTGCTGATTCTACCTCCAGCCTCTGACTGTAACTACATGCAGCCCCATGGAAGAACCACCCCACTGAGCCCAGTTCACCCAGTTTCACCAATGAAAGATGATCAGAAAGATGTTTTCAACTTATAAGTTGGAGGTGGTTTCTTATGTAGCAATCCGTACCCAGAACACTGTCAGGAAGAAATCCTCAGGCAGAGAATAAGAAGCAGATGTAGGAACAGGTGCTTTCCACATATGCAATAAGTGCTACTGTAGTGCAAGTAGATGATATTGTGGCGTTAGGCTAGACCCCAAGGAGTCAGAAGGCATCTGCTCTAGGACTGGCTCTGCTGCTTTTACTTACAGGGACTTGGCCAGGATCCCATCCTCCAAAGTGCTCTGTTTCATTTCCAATAATGAAATTTCTATTATATGGATCTTTTATTATTTCTAAGCAAGCAGTCTATTGCTGAACTACATCCAGAATTCCATGACCTTTTATTATTTCTGAGCCTCAGTTTACTCTGCTATAAAATTAGGAGGCAAGGAATCTAACAGGTGGGGCAGAAAGGATAGGGGAACCCACTCTATCCCACTGGCAAGACCCTCAGCTTTTTGGTATGAGGACATGAGCACAGCTCTGAGGTCAGAAGGCCTGGGTTGAAGGCCTGGATCTGGATCTTCCAATCTGTGTGACTTCCCCTCCATGAACAGCAGCTTCTGGGCTTGTAAACTCATTGTAACTGTGCCATGAGCACAAGGCAAAGCACCTGACAGCTTGATTCATTGCCTTCCTTCTGGGTCTGTGCTTGTCCCAGCTTTCTTTCAATGTGGCTTTGTGTGAGTGAAGAAGCCAGGCTAGGGGAAGTGAGTAAGATGCAGGATAGCAGTGTAAACATCACAAGGCAGGGAGCCATGTGGGTTCACAGCAAAGCCAGGCAATATGGAGTACTGACAGAGCCATCCAAGGGCAGGCTTGAAAGGGTTAACAGAACCAATGGGCCAGCTGGCATCTGTGCTGGCACTCAAGGAGAGAAAGAAAAGGAGTCTCGGTGTCAAGACAAGAAAGAGAAACAAAACAAAATAGCAGAACTTTAGCCAAATTCCCAAGTTCCATATGGATGGAGAAGGGAACATCCAGCCAACTCCATGTAGCAGCCTCTGGCCAGAAAAGACCTCGAGCTCAGGCAAATCTGAGAACCCACCTGCATAGCTTACTTCTGTTGCATAGCTTACCAGAGACCTGGACTGTCACTGATTCTGTGTGGCAAGAAAAGGGTGGATTACTCTCCTTTATTATTCATGCATCCACCCATCCACTCATCTACCCATCCATGTAACCATCCATCAATGTATGCATTTTAACAACATTTGTTAGGTACCCACATTGAGCCAGACACTATGTATTAGGTAAATGAGACTACGGGCACATCAGTATGACAAAGATGAATAATGCAGCATGGTCTTTGCCTTCGAGGACAAAATCTCACAAGACTAGATACTGAGGGAAGCTCCAAAGTGAGCTGGAAGATGGAGTTTGTGGGTGAAAATCAGCTAACATTTTCTGATCATTTATTCTGAGCCAGACACAGTTCTAAGTGGTTTACATGCATTATCTCATTTAATCCCCACAATTGACATTCAAGTTTGGCAACACTATTAAGCCCATTTCACAGCGGAAGAAACTAATGCTCAGAGATGCGGTAGCTTGTTCAACATTGCACAGTCACTCTGTGTCTGAATTCTGATCTGAGCTGATTTGGTGCTAAGGAGGAGAAAGGGCAAGGACATATGCAGGGGCTAGGACTCAGCATGCCTTATAGAATCTGGCTATTGGGTAAGAGTAGATGAGGATATGCAAGTGATTGGGTGTTCAGCAGATGCAGAAGCTGGGAGGGGGGTTGGGTAGGAACTCAAATGGCAGAGTAGCATCTACATTTGAGGGGTCATTCCAAGCTGAAAAGACACTACTCCAGACCCACCATCCTGCCCTCAATTTTGGCAGAAAGCGTTTTCTATTCCACTGCTGAGAACATGCTTATGAAATACAAATTCTTCTCTGCTTCCTGGCTTGCCTCTTGTACCCATATGTGCACTGACAGATGGATGGGCTACTGAGGCAGCTGAGAATCAGAACAAGGGAGGAGGGTGCTGGTTGTTGGGGGGTGGGGAAGAGACTCCAGTGCAATTTTACCAGGCAAGATGTATGTCTGGGTGTTGCAGGAATGGAAAGTTTTTTAAAATCCTGTATACTATTACCCACAGAATGGCTTGGAAAGTGGAAGGTAGTTGCAGGAGGATAGGTCACCTGAAAATTATTCCCCACCAGTTTTTCAGCCAAGTTGGCTTCTTCTCTGCAAGCTATTTTCCTTGTCTCGAGTCAGTTCACACCTAATATGGAAGGATCACTTTTAGTCTATACTTGTTGCTATGGTAGCTTCAGAAGTGGCTGCCGACAGCTAGGAGCTGCCGCTCCCTCTTCTCCTAAACTCTTTTGGCATGCGCTGAACACACATGGTTTCAAGACTATGCAAGTGTCAGTGGATGGCATGTCTTTTATTTTGGGAAACATCTTTGCAATGGGCAGAGTGACAGCTTTTGATGGTCCTTCATAGCCTTAGCTCTGCTAATTCTAACTCATGTGTGGCTTCTATAGTCTGCTCCCAAACCTAGCCCTTCTTGTTTTGAAACAAAGGCTGCAAATGGCCCTTATAAATATTCCAAATGATTTTAACTATTTGGATTAAAATAAAATCTATTGTTTAATTTTTAAAATAATTTTTAGTCAAAGAGTGCTATAAATAAGCAGGAAACTTATTCCCGACAGGAGGGGTGCTTCCCACTATGGAAACAAGAGAGCATAGGGAAAGGAAATGGTGTGAAACATAGTAATGCTTTTGTGCTGGAGTTGGCAGAGGTGGTGCATGGGCAGGTGGGGTAGTGGCAACTGAGACATGCTTGATCCTTGCATATATGGAGTTTGTGATCCAGTGAGGAAGAGAGACAATCAGTAATTACCAGAGAAGGATACACAGTGAGAGAGGACGAGACACCATGGAGCCGGGTAACAGGCATCTTACCCCTTCCAAGGTGGTCAGGGAAGGCTTCTCTGAAGAAGTCAGGCCTAAGAGAAGCATGAAGAATCATGGTGTATGGATCTGGTGTTTGGTTCCCAGGAAAAAAAGTCAACATGGAAGAAAATTCTCAGGGGAAACATTGCTTGATATGTTAGGAGAAATTAAGCCTCAGAATAACTGCAGGAGAAAATAAGAGGGAATAATAATGATAATGGTGGTGATGACAATGATGAAGGTACTGGTGGTGGTGATGGTGATGATGATGGTTGTGGTGGTGGTGGTGATGATAATGGTGGTAGCATGGATGATGTTGTTAGGTGCTCTTGAATTGTGTCTGACTCATAACAACTCTCATAGGGTTTTCAATGGCTGATTGGGGATTGTTTCAGTGGTGGATTGCCACGTCTTTTTCCTGTTTTTTTTTTTTTTTTTTTCTGTACTGGGGGTTGAACCCAGGGCCTTGCACTTGCATGCTCTGCAAGTGCTGGGCCACTGGGCTGCACCCCCAACCAATTTTTTTACTTTTTGAGACAGGGTCTTGCTAAGTTATGCAGACTGCCTCTGGTCTCGAACTTGCTCCTGTCTCCGCCTCCCAAGCCTCTGGGATTACAGGCAGGTGCCACCATGCCTGGCTCCTTCTCCTCTTATTGTGGTGCTGGGGATTGAACCTGTGTGCTCAGAAAGTACAGAGTAGTGCTCTACCAATTGAGCTAAAACCTAGCCCCAGTAGTGGTGATAGAAGCAACTAAAAGCATTATAGTGTCCCAGCATTGTTCTAAGTGTTCGCTCTGTATTAACTCATTTAACCTTCATAACAGCCTTATAAAATATGAAACATTGCTATATTCATTTTGCAAATCAGGAAATCGAGAAACAGAGAAGTTAAGTAACTTCTTAGATTATAATGCAAGCATGTAAATAGACTGGTCGAGTTTATGCTGGGGAGGTAAGGGGCATGCCACAGTAAAGAGTTTTGATTTCATTCTCTGTAATTTGAAGCCATGAAAGTATTATATGGGAAAGGGATGTCTGCAGTGTAGAGAAAAACATTTGGCTATAGCAGGTAGTAATGATTGGAGTGTGTAGAAGGGGAGGTGAGGATGCCAGGTAGATGGCAGATCTAAGTGTTTGAGTAAGAAATGAGGGTGATATGGGTGCGGAGGTGGCTGTAGAGAGGGAGAAATGAGTGAACTAGAGGCAGTGAGGAGGGAGAATCCACTGACCTGGAGAGGTGACTGTATGGGAAGGAGACAGGTAGTCAGGGATGAATCCCAGGTCTCAGTCTTTATCATCTGGGTGAACTGCCAACCTCAATCCCAGTCCCTGAAACTGGGTGAGGGAAAGGGACTTCCCACAGAACACTCAGGGCAAATGGACACTAGATAGGCAAAGACGACAGTGTCCACATTGAAGGTCAGAAATAAAACATCTGTCTCCTTCTTTTGCTATCTTCTCTGCTCCCTTTGACATCCTACTTGCATCAAGCTATTGCTCTTTGTGCCTAATATACATTTAGTTTGAGCACATTCCTTCCTGCTCACCTGCCTCAGTTTGTCTTTTTTCTTCGACACACAGGCTATGCCTGTTGTCCACTGTTGGGATGCTCCCTGCATTTCTTCCAACCCTCATCCACTCATAAGACATGGCCCATCTTACCTCCTCTCATAGCCTTTATGGATCTCTCTTCTCTGAGCCTCTTTAGGTTTTATAGTCTCTGGGTCTCTCAGTAAGACAGACTTGTAAACTGTCTGATCTCTTTCCTGGTCTTGGTTTGGCAGATAGATGGTGAGATCCTTGACTGCCACCCTAACTCCCTGCCACAAAACTTTCATGAATTTTGCTTCATTTAAAACCCTCATCAACTCTGGTCTAAGGGCAGGCACCATCACCACCCCCACTACCATTATCATCACCCTCTATTATAGATGAAGAAACAGAGACTGAGAAAATTGAGTGACTTACCCTATATGACATGGCTGGAAAGTGCCAGGATTTAGACATTCCAAATCCCTCAGCTCTCATTTGTAGGCTTAAAAAATATCAACCCAGAATTCGAGTAATTACTCTATGCCAGTTATTAAGCTGGACATTTTACACATTACTTTTTTGACAGTCCTGAGGTAGACATTGCTATTATCCCCATTTTATACATGAAGAAACTACAGCTCAGAAAAAGGGAGTAAGTTGCCCAAGGTCTCAGGTGGCTGATCCAGGACTGGAATGCAGGTCTGTCCATTGCCAAAATATACTCTGGTGGTCACCATGTTATGCTGCCCCTACTATTGTTTTGATACCAGGCTGCAGCCCTTCAGGTAAGTGCCAAGAAAGGGACAGAAGTTCATAGAAGAATGCAGTGGAGCCTGAAAGAGAAAGAGGAGGCATGGTGGCTCCTCACAGAAGCCAGGAGTCTCCAGCCTTAGAGGAAGCTGAGTTGCATGCAGAGAAAGGACTCTCCTTTTCTCTTTAGCTCACACTGCAGGTTCCCTTACCTGAAATTGTCCTCTCCTGTTTCATGGCAGCATCTGCTTCCCATTGTGTGGCTCAAGGTAGTTCTTTCCTTCCTGGACTCTCCCCCTGCTTTAGAGTATGCAGATGGTTGGGGCTGATCTCCTGGAGTTATCCCTTTGATGAGGCCAATATAAATGCATGACAGAGTCCAATTCCAGGCTTTCATTTCTACAAGAGCTCAGCGGAGCCCATCCGCAAAGTCACAGCAACAGCTCTGACTAATGGACTGAGGGAGGCATTTGAAAGTCAGACCTCTCCAGAAAGTCTCTCCACTACAGCAGCTGGGTACCTTAGGGCCACAATTGGGTTACCTTTGAGTAACTGAGTATGGCAGCTGCATATTTACAGCCAAGTCACCCTCCATAGGGGAGAGTTCTAAGATGAGAGGCTTCCTATAGGACTTTGTCCCTGAAAGAGCCTGGTGCAGTGGAAAGAATATGGGCTTTGCTGCTTGAGGCTCAAATCCCAGCTGTGACACTTTGGGAATGTCTTTACCTCTCTGAAAGTGGGCTTCCCTCTATGCAAATGAAAATAGTCATACCCTGTTCAAAGGTCTGCTTTGAGAATTAGTTTAAATGACATATGAAATCTTTTATTATAATTCCTGGAACAGATTATGTTTTCACCATACAATTCCTCCCTTCCTTCCTTCACCCAGGGATAAGATCTACTAACCAGTCAGGTCTAGACCTAATCTTTTGTGTTTATGAACTATGTGATTCTGCAGGGAGAGGTTAAAGGAGTCAGATTTATTAATCTTCCTATAACCTGTGGAATAATTAGACTTTTTTTCTTGGCTCTTTGGGAAGAAGTAACTATAATTACAGGACCAAATTAAATGGCATTATCTTTTATATTCTCCTATTTGTAGGCTTTGTTTGCCAACTTCCTTTTGGGAATTGGAGAATTTCCCCCATATCAACTTTCTCTTTTAGTGTCTAACTACTGGGCTTTCCTGAAGGCTGCAGGTGGAAAGTCCACTGGTATCTCCTTGATGAGTTTGTGACCAAAGAGTCTATTTTTGTCACCCTTAGCAAAGGTGGCCAGATGCCCTCTAAAAATCTGGGCTCCTCATCTTCAGTGTGGAATGCCCACAGGGAAGTAGCTACCCAGTCAGGGCCTACAGTTTTCCACCCTTCTTTCCCCTTACCACCCTTGGATCCAGGAGGACCCTGTGCCCAGCTTCCTCCAACAGGATGTGGAGAGAGTCTTATGCACCCCTTATGGCTCAAGGTGGTATAGGAAGAGTGCACCTTCTCCACAATTTTTTTCACCATCTACTGACTTGAAGGGGACAACAGGGAGATCTTAGAAGTCACAAAGATGACAGAACATCAATCGTATTAGTCCTGAATGACTACATGGAGCGCAGCCCACCACAGCTGCTGATCAGGGAAATCTGGTTGGAACTTCTGATGCTGGATCCCAGAGATTTCAGGTTGCATTTGCCCCAGGAGTTTGCTTTATCCTATTTACCATGCTGCCTGATTTGCATCTCTTCTAGCCCTGCCTGGTGGGAGAGACAGACGTGTAAATGAATAAATTTCAAAACAGTACAGTAATGCTGTAATAGAAGTAGGAAGAGAATGCCATGGTTACAGAGAGCCAAGTGATTCATTGCCCCAAATATCAAAGAAAGCTTCCTATAGCTACGGACCTTGGAGCTGGTCTGTCAAAGGTTACTAGGAGTTCACTAGCAGGTGAAGGGCAGAAACTGGAAAGACTGTTATAGGCAAAAGAAACAGCATGAGCAGATACATGGAAGTGCAAAAAAAAAAAAAAAAAAGGAGATACATTGAGTTGCTGTGAGAAGCAGATCACAATCCAGGTGGTGGATTGAAGAGTACACTGTAATGCAAATGCACAGAATTTGACAGGGGCCAAAACAGTGGTGTGAGAATGATTGAAGAGATTTCTACAAAGGCTACTGGGCCAAGAAGTGCTTCATAAAGGATGTTTACCTTTTACCACATCATTATTATTTTTATTATATTATAAATTTATGTTCTTATTATAAATCTTATATTTGTCTCCCTCCCCATAGGAGGCAATGACTGGATGAATGGCTGGAAGAACTGGATTCAGTTAGGTCTGACGATGACCTTGCCAACCCCATGAGTGAAGTATCAGAGACAACAGAAACTCCTTGGGCAGGAGTGTTCTGCCATGGTCAGAAGGCTCCTGTGCAGCTCAATTTCATCCCCAAATCTCTTTGTTGGAATTATGTTTGAGTAATGACTTTGCCCCAGGGAAATCTTAAGTGCTAGGAATAGAGTTTCTGCATCACTTTTTCCCTCATAGAGTTAGCAATTAGAAAATGTCTCCTGTGGGGTAAAGAGTCCTTGCAAACAGGAAAGGGCACAAGTCACCCTCAGTGAGGAGAGTTAACCCCTGAAGTTTAGGTAATCCCCATTCCCACCAACGTGGAATCTCATGATTTATGTGATATCTACTATGCTTTATTTCTGTGACATGTATGATATTGATGATCAGTGATATGAAAAAAAAAAAAAAAGAAGCAGCACAAGGGGAATGACCAGACATAGATAATTCACACACCTGATGGCCAGTTCTCAAATCACTGAGACATGACAGTTTTGATGGGTCCCATTCATTCTGTTAATATTAAGACCAGGTGACCACAGGTGAAATTCCAGCCTCTTTAACAGGCCAGACAAGCCTTGCCTCCCTCCAGCCTCACTACCCATCACTTTCAACACATGCCTGCATGCCTGCATTCCCAGGTCCTCAAGCATTATGTGCTCTGTCAGTTCCCTGCCTTGGAGATGTCTGCTAGTCCTTTGAGATACAGCTAAAGTGTTTCCTCTGTATGGCTTTTCCAGAACTTCCCAGCCACAATTGATTTATTCCCCCCTTGTGAAAAGCACTCTGCTAGGAAGATGGAAGAAAGAAGCTTGCATCCGAATACCTGTTTTATTGGTTTTGTTTTTAGTTTGACAATTTTTAATTGTGATAAAATACACATAAAATTTACCATCTTCTTCAGTGTATGGTTTGGTCGTATTAAGTATATTCATATTGTTGTGCGACCAATCTCTAAGACTTTTTCATCTTATAAATGTTCCTGACACTCTGCACGCACAAACAACTGTCTACTTCACTTTCCCCACAGCCCATGGCAACTATCATTTTAAACTCTGTATCTATGAATTTGACCACTCTAGGTACCACACATAAGTGGAATTATATGATATTTATATTTGTGTGACTGGCGTACTCTACTAGGCATAATGCCCTTAACATTCACCTATGCTGTAGCATGTGTCAGAATTGCTTTGCTTCGAAAAACCTAATAATATTATAATATATGAAAATAACACATTTTGTTTGCATAGTCACTTTGTTGTTGTTGTTGTTGTTAGGTGCTGTAGAGTCGAGTCCGACTCATAGCTACCCTATGTACAGCAGATCAAAACACTTGCCGATTCTGTGCCAGGCAAACGATCTTATTTATGTTTATGGCCATTGTTGCAGACACTGTGTCAATCCATCTGGTGGAGGGTTTTCCTCTTTTGCGTTGACCTGCCACTCTCCCAAACATGATGTCCTTCTCCAGGGATTGATCTCTCCTGACTACATGTCCGAAATATGTAAGATGCAGTCTGGCCATTCTTGCTTCCAAGGAGCACTCTGGTTGTACTTCTTCTAGGACAGATTTGTT